>OZ005654.1:85929884-86087384 GCA_963930645.1 Salticus scenicus | reverse complement strand
ATATCATAAGGCAATCAGTATTGGGGCATTACTTAAAAAATTAAGTAAATATAAAATAAATATGAAAAATCTCGAGATAATGTTTATTTAATTATTTGTAATAAATAAAACCAAAGTATTTTAGATGATGCTATATTTTAGATGATGCTACATTCAAAATAATTATGTCATACGTACTAAATACTAAAATATGAAGAAGTTTATAAATTTAATAAGTTTCCATTCATTAGAAACATGCTATTTAAACATATAAACTTCTTTATTCTCCATAGAATATAAGGAAACATAACGCAAACATTTATTAAAATTATTGGTGTAAAACTTTCTGAAATTCAATGGTTAATTTCCGATTGTGGTGATAGTAGCTGTAATGTTTCTTCTTTTTTGGTAATTGGCGTCTCGTTGTGCTTGCTGATGAAGACTCAATGCCAAAGTCCAACTTGTGGAACGCCTAGCGTCGGACTGCAGCTACTTGGTACTGAGTGACTCGGAGAGTTTGGACTATGATATTGGAACACGGGAGGAGAGAATGTCAGTAATGGACCACTACATGTGAATCTGCTTCTTTTGCTTTAAAGTCCTGTTTCTACAATTCGGCAATGCAGTAGGATAAATTTATTTCAATTTATTACAATATATCTTTGCCTTTCAGGTCTGGGTGGTAACATTACGATTAGCATGTCCTTTCATTAAATTACTTTTATCGCAAATATCGGCTTTACATATATATATATATATATATATATATATATATACAATTATGTTACTTTGGTTATGTTGCTTTTATCAAGCATTGATATTGTTATATCTAATTTATCAATAATTCAAGCTTTACTATTGTTATATATTTTTTACCATTAATTTAATCTTGTTTTAAAATTTCGTTGTTTTTGTTGGTAGTATGCTAGTTTCGCCATGTTTCCGAAACTTGTTAGGCATTTTCAATTTGCTTAATTGATTGTTCTGCTACTCCCACCCACTGAAGAGGAAGCGGAAGGGTGTTTTTTACATGCAATGTTATTTTTACAAATACTTTTGATTACTTTAATTCGTTGTTTTAAGTTTATTAACGTTTTGTCTTTTTGTTAATAACGCCCACATATCTTCAAGTCTTAACGTATTTTCAAAATTATATATAATTCATTTCGATTTCACTTTATTTCTTTTTAGTTTGATTTGGGTGGTATTCGTTTTTGATCAGAATAATTGTTCGAGTACTGAAATTAAATCATCTTTAAATATCAAATGTTTGCACTGATAATATTATATATATATATATCATATCTGTACCTTATTTTTTTTAAAGTATAATTCAAATATTCATGCAAAAAGTTATCATTGAAATTCAAAATCTCCGTAGCTACTTTTACTTTCTCTTACTCCTATTTATGACAGAGAAAGTATTGTTTTGGGACCAAATTTTCGAAATTAATGTTTTGTTATATTTACACGTTTTGAGATCCCCTGAATCTAAAAAAGTATGTTTTTAGCTGTTTTTCTTGAGTATGTTTCTGTTATACACATAGCTCAAGAACAAATAGTAGAAAAATTCCAAACTAGGTATTCTAAATATGTATGATTTAAGTATTCTGCGCTGAAATTTCACTGAGATAAATAAAACAGTTCGTGTTCTGAGAATTCAAATACATTATGTGTATGGGCGAATAATTTGATAGGTAAATTTTAACGTATAAAATCTGCTTTAAATAAAATGAGGTAAACATATATTTTTTTTATGCATAAAGGCATGTTTCGTGGAGACTGTGGCGTGAAAATCATTTATCATTCATTCATATGGCTACATTATAGAACTGGAATATAGTTAGACTATTCTTGAATATAACAATAAAACTGCTTGAGAATGAAAAATAATTCCAGCCGTCCATATGGTAAATAAAGTATTTTTATAAGTTAACATTTCAGTGCATTTTTTTGTATAAATTCGCGATTAAATGTTCCATGAATACTAAAGTAAATTTTTCAACGTTTAATTTTTGTGTACGTCTGTTATCAGATTAATTAAGGGCCGCACCAGCCTCGTAATTGGAAGACTGCGGTTTCGGTACTCGAGCCGGCCAAAGACCTTCGTGTACACAAATTGTGGCTGGTGCACGTAAAATGTGTCGTGGCCGCAATGTCCTCCATGTTCCCATCAAAAATTATACCTCTTGGGGTCACCGAAGCGGGAGAGCCATCACTTCCGTAAAGGATCGAAATTGCGATGGCATGTCTCCGGACCACCTCTAGGGGTGAGTCCCAGACCGTTGCCCAGACCGTTGCCCAGACCGCTGCCCATTTGCGCAGCACTAGGGCGACTTAAAACACAGTCAACCAACCAGCTTAATTAAAAAAATACATAATTCCAGGCAACTCAAATGATTTTTTAAGTTCGTATAAGATTGTTACTTGAAAATTTCGAGGAGGAATGCGAGTAAAAATTGTCTAAATAATTTGGAGGTAAACTTTAAATTATAATAAGATCCTTGAATTTTATATATGTATGTACAATATTAAAAGGCGGTGAGGGGGCAGTAGACCCTGACAGATAATTATTTTTCGAATAAAATTGTTATTAAACCAAATTTGTATTCTTTTTAACCATAGGTTCATATACAGTACATATTATTTTAGAATCCAGTATAAAATATATCAATCTAATATTGAATTGCAGGGTTAAAGAAATTTGAGTGAGTGAAACGGAGTAATATTATTAATATTATCATAAATTTAAGAAATAAAATTGCAAAATTTAATTAATATACGTATATTTAATTTGAAATGAAAATAACATTTCTAAAAAAAATGCGAATTAATAAAAGTAATACGTTATTTAACAATAAATAAATAAATAAATAAATAAAGAGAAAAATAAAGTTTCCATAACTTTTTTTTTATTGTATTTTAGTTAAAATTAGAAGTTTAACACATTTTTCTTAAGTGATATTTTATTTTAAAATCCGTCGATATTTTTACAGGAAAACAAATATAAGTATTTTAATACCGCTTTCTAAATGCCAAGTTTTGAAATCCGATAGCTGTATTTTCCAAAAACCACTTTTAAAGAGTAATATTTGTCACCTTTCAGAAAGTTATTTAAATTTATATTTATTTAAATCTCATTTCTTTTGTTTTAAATTTACCAATTCACATTTATGTGTACTACAACAACGGATTCGCCTCTTACAAATGTAAATAAATCCAGCACTTTAGTCTTTATTATTGGTCTCTCCTTCACCGGAATGTTTTCGGAAACATAAAACGTCATTTAGAAAAAGAATTCCCTACAGGGATATCTGCCACGTTGTAATGGTATTAAGTAAAGTAAGTTTCGGTAGATACGCAAGGTCATAAGAATAAATTACATGCGATTTAAGATGAACTACAAAACTAAATTTTCCACTGAATGACTGTAGAAAAGCAAAGATCACGCGATGTGAATATATTGTCCATAAGGGACATATTACTTTTATTTCCATCATCAAATTATTTAAAGCACTTTTCTTGAAAGGGATAAATGTTAGAGATATTATCTTATATTTTTATAATTTTATGTTTTTACTAAGCATGTATATTTCAACTCGCATGAATTATTTAAATATATATATATATACATACATATATGCATTAGGGTGGTTCGAAAAAAACTTTTTTTTTTTATTTCAAATCGCTATAGTTCGGAAAAGTTGCCATTGGTATAGACATGAAAAAAGCACTAATTATTATTTTTTTATTAATTTGTCTTCCGGTCGCGCAATGCCATCGAAGTTAGCAAAGAATTGTGAAAAACCGTAATTTTTCATAATGTTTTTAAGCACGCCAGATGGTTTAAATTGCGTTCCTATCCCATGAATTAACTACTAAAAGAATGCAAAATCAATATATATGCACTTGTTATACATTTGTTTCATATCTTCCGGTCGCGCAACATAGTACAAAATGAGTAAAATTAGTAGTTTTTTTCAAAATTTCAAAGTTTGACTGTTTAGTACATTTTAATCATACGACTTCTAGAAATGCTATAGTTTAATTCTATTACAATAATATATTTAAAATCCAAGCATTGTAGATAAACATGGCTATAAGATAGACGTGGCGTACGTGACGAATGCCAGCGATGCGCGCGCAGGGCAGCCAGTCACAGCCATTATCGTTTCCCGCTATTTCCTTTTGTCTGCTTATGCCGCAAGCTCGAATCAGTACTAGATTGTGTTGTACTTAAGTCCTTATTTTTCTGTCTACTTTTGCGTTCAATGTTTGTATTGAATACGACAGTTATTGATACAATGGATGTGCCAAAGAGAGTTGGCATAGGTACAAAACCTAGAAAAGATTTTAAGTTTCCTATTTTTGGTCACCCACGAGACTTGTTACACAACAAGCTTCCTACTCATGAAGATGTCCTTCGCTGCTGCTTTCAACAGAGATTCAACCTAGCTGTGACAATAAACAACAAGAGTGTATCTTTTTTAAGAGAAGCCTCAACAGTGGCAAAGAAAATTATCGGTTTGTATGATAAAGCCTCGATCCCAACTGTTACGGAGTACAGAGTCATCCAGCTAATTAGTTCTTACTACGAATCATACAGTAAACTCTGAAAGTCGTTTCATCGTGGCAAAGATAAACCAGCATTCAAACTTAAACTTGACAATTTGAAGAAAAAAGAATGCTCTCTTTTTGATATCGCGGCGTGTAAATGTGTAATTGTTGCTAATGACTGTTCATGTAAGAAATCATCAGATACATGTGTATGTCCTCTAAGTGTGAACTGCATTTGTGAAAGAGAAAAAAATATTCCACCTTTTGATTTAAGGTTTACGTACTTGCACATTTACACGCCGCGACATCAAAAAGAGAGCATCATTTCTCCTTGAAATTGTCAAGTTTAAGTTTGAATGCTGGTTTATCTTTGTCACGATGAAACGACTTTTTGAGTTTACTGTAAGATTCGTAGTAAGAACTAATTAGCTAGATGACTCTGTACTCCGTAACACTTGGGATCGAGGTTTTGTCATACAAACCGATAATTTTCTTTGCTACTGTTGAGGCTACTCTTGAAAAAGATACACTCTTGTTGCTTATTGTCTCAGCTAGGTTGAATCTCTGTTGAAAGCAGCAGCGAAGGACATTTTCATGAGTAGGAAGCTTGTTGTGCAACAAGTCTCGTGAGCGACCAAAAATAGGGCACTCAAAATCTTTTCTATTTATTGTACCTATACCAACTTTCATTGGTACATCCATTGTATCAATAACTGTCGTATTCAAGTACAAACACTGAACACAAAAGTAGAATACGGACTTAAGCACAACATAATCTAGTACTGACTAGAACTAGCGGCATGAGCAGACTGAAGAAAATAGCGGGAAACGATAATAGCTGCGACTGCCCAGCTAGAAATTGTTTGCACTTTTTGTGCAAAAAAGTGTAGATTGTGCACAATTTGTGCATAATTTTTGAATACTTCGAAAAAAATGCACTTTTTGTGCAAATTATCTGCATTTTTTATAAATGCAAAAAAGTGCAAATTATATGTTACAGAAACTGTGCAAATTATCTGCATTTTTTATACATGCAAAAAAGTGCATATTATATGTCACAGAAACTGTGCAAATTATCTGCATTTTTTATACATGCAAAAAAGTGCATATTATATGTTACAGAAACTGTGCAAATTATCTGCATTTTCCATACATGCAAAAAAGTGCATATTATATGTTACAGAAACTGTGCAAATTATCTGCATTTTTTACACATGCAAAAAAAGTGCGTATTATATGTTACAGAAACTGTGCAAATTTTTTGCATAAAATAAGTGCATATATTCTCGTTACAAAATTTGTACATTTTTTATGCACAAAAATATGTGCACATTTCAATTTGCAATATTTGTACTTTCTTTTAAGAGTGTTTTTCGAAAGACAGGAATATACCAAAGTATCTCAAAAGGAAAGCAATTTCGCTGAACACATTGATATGAAAAGTTTCGTGGATTTAAATGATCTAACAGATGAGGTATTATAAGTTGGGCACCAAGGGCCCCAAGTGACATACAAACTCATATTTTCTAAGAGAAAATCATACTTTTTTACTTTCTTCTATATGTATATATAGAGAGAGTATTGGATTCATGTAAATTTTCGATGGATTTACACGTTTTGGGATGTTCTGAATAGGATTCAACTGTTTTTAGAAAACAACTGTCTGTCTGTGCGTTGTGTATCACATCTAATTTGTTGCAGGGTGGCGGTCCATATCCTCTCGTCGTTATTGAAAAGTATGAATTTTAATTAGGTTTAGCAGTCATATGATTTTGATATTTTAATCTTATTATACGAATTTAACAACTAGAAAAACTGGAATTCTGGCACTGAAAATGAAAAATATACCAGAAATCAGGTAAATTACCTGAACATCAAACACCCATATGACTATAGGACAAAATTTCGTGTAAAAATATACGTAATGAATGTTATTTTTAATGTGTGAGTTTAAAATTAACATGAATTATTGATAATAATAGTAGTAAACTAAATTAGAAAAAAAAGTTTGTGCATATAGAAGCATCGTTCCCCCTCTTGGGGGACTTCCCCTATCGGGACCCCTAGGGGCCTATGTAACTTAAACTGATTTCTTTCGAAAGGAACCATACTTTTTCTTCACAGAATTCTCTTAAGAGGAAAAAATCTGTTTAAAATCATGTTTTTTTTTTTTTTTTTTTTTTTTTTTTTTTTTCATTTTTCAAACTATGGGTCCAGGACCCGATTAATTTGTTTAACTATAAATAAATCTGGAAATCCCGAATTATCTTAACTGGAAAGCAATATCACTGATCTCATTGATTTTAGAAGTTTCATGCATTCAAATAACCTATAAAATTCGGTATCAAAATTGAATTTCTGTTATATGGGCCCTTTTACTTTGAAAAGAAAAAAGAATAGATCTTTTTTTTTTAAAAATCCGTTTTACATGTTTCTGTGAAAGAAAAAAAAAAAAGAATAGTTTGATGCATGTCTTTCAGTGCTATCATAAGAGAGCCCTTCATTTTCAAGATGAAAAGTATGATTATTATTAATATTGGTTAAATGTTCTCATACAAATATTGATTTTTCGTTCAAGCTATTGTTTTCTAATTCAATTCAAAGAATTCCCGCGGCATAGTTTGTAGCATTTGAAAAACAGCGATGGCAACACAATACTTTTATTTACTAAATCAAAGATGGACGCCGGACGGTTGATTCGCTGTTGTGATTGTGAAAACGTGCTCAAGGTAAGTTAGAATTTCTTATTTATTTTTAATCAGATATTTTTATTGCTCCCTATATCATTATTTTATACACATACAATAGTTTAATGATAATACTTCCAGCTTACTGTGTGTTTTTAAAATTAATATCATCAATTAAGGTATTTATATTTGCTTTTCACTGATAATACGAGCAAACCGATATATATATATATATTTTTCTAAATAAGTAATATAAAGCATGTTTCATTATTTGCAATACGGTTTCATAATTTATTTAGTAGTTATCTAGACATTCTTAATGTCTATTTTGTTTAATGTAGGGTGAATTTGTAAGAAACTTTCAAATTAAACTCAATTATCAAAAACTAGATTTGCTTATGTACATGAAAAATTGTTATTATGGTTTTAAAATTTAAATAAAAATAATATACTTTTAGACTAGCAAACCCATACAAAATTTTCAGTTTCTTTCTTTTTTTTTAACCTTTAAAATTTGAAACTTGTAAGTTTCACCAATTTCACCATCTAATTAAAATTTTAATTCACCAGAGCAAAATTATTATTAGTTTTTGTGGAATGAAATGCTAATGATACTTAAACTAAATCATTCAAAGAAAAGTTTCAAAGTAAAATTCATGTTTGTTGATTTAGTTTTCATATTTCCCCTCACAAGACAGCTTTAACCCCTTGGGTACGGATTTATTTGAGAAAATATTTGCATGTGGAACGGATATAATTTTTGGTTGCTTGGAGTAGTATGTAAAAGCAGTACATTTTACGTAAGAATTTATTTATTTCTAAAATATTGGTGACATATGTAGTATTAAGATGTCTTCAAGTAATTAGAATTGCAAAACAAAAAAAGTGAATGACGTGTCTCAGACGTCAAATGTACCCAAGGGGTTAATAAAGGACCCCAATGACGACTTTTAAATTTTTGCCACCATGTTGATGAGATCCCTTTTATTTTATTAATAATTCAAAAGTCACCAAGGGGAGCTATAATAAGAGTATCATGATGTTTATTATAGATTTATTATTTTTATAAACCAACCACTCTTAACTAACCATAAAGTCCTAAAACGAGGATAAGGCCTGGCGCCACCGAGCGGGACTTTGATAAAGTTAGCATTTTCAAAAATCACAACATGGTGAGCGAACAGGATGTTTCAGAAATTGAAACAGGAAGAGAGCATCGCAGACGCTACCAAGCAGGAATTTACTACAGTTAAAATTTTCAATACATCTATTTGCACTATATGTCAATAAGCTGTTGTAGGACCTGAAATGGGAAGAAGGCGCCGTAACCGCCAACGAGCAGGAGTTTCATGAAGTCAAATTTTTCAAAGATCACGAGCTCAAGATTCTAATGCTGCATGATTATGTGCCATCTATTTTGTTTTCAAAGAAGACAAGGAAAACTCAGGGAATTTTTCTCCTGATTTGTGCGACGATAACCCTCAATAAATTTTTAACAACACTTCGTATTTTCTTTTGTAATTATTTTTTTTAAATCCAAAATCAGAGGTTAATCCAGAACAAATTTAGTGCCGCACTGAGGCACTTTCACAAAGTCAATTTTTAGCAATGAGGTACCTTCACAAATTCAACTTTCAGCAAAGAGGTACCTTCACAAAGTCAATTCTCAGCAATATAACTGCACACTAAAATATTTTATAAGCTTCACTGTATCGAACACAGAAAAATACCCTCAATTTGAATATTTACTGGAGACAATGATAAATATCTAAGTAAACACCTACTTATCTTACATATAAGAAACAACTTAACTCGCCCATATAGATATTTATTTTTACAACTGTCTCATTTTATTTTTTAAATGTATTTAAAAAAAAAAAAAAAAAAAAAAAAAAAATGCTTTACGTATTTTAGTTAATTGTTCTGAAGTATCATTAATTTTCACAAACTTACTTGATGTTTTCACAAATTATTTTATAAATTCACAAATGGGGTACCATTTTTATAAAGCTGGATTAATCCCTGAAAATTAATCTTTTCTTACAGTATTAAAAGTGGCTTACTTTCATATAAAACAAATGTATAATTTTGTTTAGGTTAAATTTCCATGAAGGGCATTTTCCTAAAATAATTTTATTTATGTACTTTTTATAAATTACTGTTTATATCATATACATATAGGATGGTTATAGTTAAATTTCTTCTATAAACAGCCTTCTGTACCTGAAAAAAAAAAAAAAAAAACACATCTCATGAATCATCTTTACATGAAATTTGGTGACAATCTACTCGCCTGCTTTAACTGCAACTGCAAAAAGCTGTTTATAACAAAAGTTTAATTATAGGTAATGGCTCTGTATTTATATATTTCTGAAATTTTTTAGTCTAGTTGTTAATAAATATGCTATTAATTAGAGCTGTACCGAGTACTCGTTATATATACTCGGCCAAATATGGACTAAGTATTAGGCCAATACCGAGTATTTGTAAGAATTTCATTATTTTTATGTATTATTGAAAGAAATGTATTCATAAGAGTTGTTTATTAATAACTAAACTAAAAAAATATGAAAATATAAACATAGTCATTAAACTTTTGCTGTAAACAGCTTTCTGAATTTAAAACGGGCAAGTAGATTGCCACTAAACTCGATATAGAGACGATTCATGATTTGAGTTTATCCATTTTAGTTACAAGAATTTAAGTATAGTATAACCATCTTGTATGTGTGTAATATGCATTTTTTTTTTTTTTTTTTTTTTAATAAAATCTTAGTACATAAAATTGTATTTATAAAACAGACAAAAATAAAATATTTTAGAAAAAAGAACCCCTTATATAATACTAATATAGTAGATAAAACTTTAGTTACGTATTTGTGCAAATAAAAGTAAGACAGTTTTAAAACATTTTCTTTGTTATTAATATATTTTTCTTTAAAAATTCATAAAAATGAAATCTTTTTAGCTACTTTTGGTATTGGCTGAGAAATTAATCAAAATTTAGCTCAGGACAGAGTACTTGGCAAACTGTTCCAGTGCCAACTAAATCAATACCAAGTATCGGTAAATATTTACATCAAACTATTATATTGAGAGTACAAATTACTTTGGTCTATTTTTAAAATATGGTGGTGCTGCTGTTATGAACATGTTTTATGATAGCTGATTTTGGCAGTTTTAGAGAATTTAGACATTTGTTAATAGTATTCAGTTTATATTGCTTTGAGTTTCATACAAACACTTGTTTTTTTACTGTGTTGAATTTGTCACATTTTGTGTGAGGCATTTGCAGAAGGTTTTGGTTTATTGCTTTAATGGGAAGAAAAGTATTACTGAACGCATTGAATGCTTGCAGAAGTTTATGGCGACAATACACTAATTGATAGATCATATAGGGAATGATTTCTATGTTTCAAGAATGATGTATTTTTGTTGTACATGATCTTACAAAAAATTATTTTGATTAATGTAACAAACATTTAGATATAAATACAATTTTGATAGAATAAAGCATATTTTTGGAAATTTTAGTGTTAAAAATACATAACTAAATAATAAAAAGCCTTAATTATTTAGTTTTTTTTTTTTTTTTTTCTTCAGGAGTATATAAATAAAGACTAGTACAATTATTTAATGCAAAAAAGCCTAATCTTAATTGGCGCCTTGTATTTTTCTGATATTCATTCACAAATACGAAATATGGGAAAAAAGAGGTAAATATTAAAATGCTTGATTTTCTTTTATTTATTAATTTAAAAAACATAAAATTGTTTTATATATTTATCTATTTTATTTATTTATTTTTTCTGAAGAATCAAGGCATTAATGGAAGTAAATTCCTCTATGGTGACTAAGTAGTTCTGCGGTCAAAGTTGTTGGATGGAAAGTGCTGTTTTCGATCAAAGGTCACAGTCATCAATCTAGCCGTTACGAGTTTACTGTGGTTTTTCCCAAAACTTGCATAAATACGGGCTAGATCCACTTAGAACTCCCACCCCCCACGGAAAGCATTCCTCCTGTAGGCCTAGGAACACATATAAGATTTAAAATATTAAAATACTTATTTTATTTTTATTTATTTATTTTATTTTTATTAAATTTAAAAACATAAAATTTATTTATTTTCTGAAGGAATTGAGACATATTAACAGAACTAAATCCCTTTTATGATGCAAGTTTAAAAAAAGTTAAATGTCATACGATTTTACTAATCAGAAAATTACTTAACATTGACTGGTGGTATGATAATAAAACTCTCGTTTACAACACCGACGTTAAGGGTTCGATTCTGTTTTAGTCATTTTCAAAAATTTGTAAATTTGTACTAAAAATCACTGGTATCTAAATTGTTAGAATTTTATGTTGTAAAAAGTGCTTATTTCTTTATTTTATTTCTTTGTTTATTTATTAATTCATTTATTTATTAGGTGTCATATTTTTTTGATTCATTCAAAGGTACAAAATACACACACAAAAAAAAGGGAGGGAACACACATGAGGTTTAAAATATTCAAATGCTTAATTCTTTTAAATTTATTAATTTAAAAAACATAAAATTTATTTATTTATTTTCTGAAGAAATCAAGACATTAACAGAAGTAAGTTCCTTTTAATATACATGTTTAAAAAACGTTAAATGTTATACGATTTTACTAATCAGTAAATTGTTTAGCATTGACTGGTGGTACGATAATAAAACGCTCGTTTGCAACACGAGCATTGGGTTGACGTTTGACATGAACAAAAAAGATGTATAAAATTTAATAAATATTTTTCAAATATTCAGATTATTAATGATTATGCATTTAACTATAAAATATTGGTATGTTTTTAAATATTAAACTAATTCCATTTTACTAAACTGAATTATTTTAAGAAAAACATGTTTGTGCTAATGTGCCAGTTGCCTACAAGAAAGGCCGAAGTATGGGTTAAATAACCTCTGTAAGGGGTGGTCTTTTTCAGGGGTCCTAGCCCCTATTTATGCTAGTTTCAGAGAAAACTGCAGAAAATTTCGAAAGGCTAGCCCGATGAGTGCTACCTGTTTATCAAACTTCATATCTCCTGTCTATCAGCTTTGACAGCAAAGTTAATGTTACCATCTCAAAAACATTTGAGCCCCTTAAAAACCTTTTAAAAATCAACTGAAACAACTTTTAAATATTTAATGCACTGAGAATGTATATATTTGTTGAGATGTGGGTTTTCCAGAAAATTTTCAATCTCTAAATTACAAAGGTTTTGTAAAATGTAAAATAAAACTAAATACATTAAAAGCTACAAGTAAACAAAACTATTCAAAGAAAAGTATGAATAATTATTCAATTCAAAAAGAAATTAATAGACAAAATACAGAAATTATGATTTAATGGTTTATTAAACATGTATAAAGCTAGAAAGTTATAATTTTTAATGACTGTTTTGCATGTATAATGGTTGAATAATCTGTATAAAAAAGGTGTCTGTGAACGTTCTGTAGCCGTCAGAGACCCTCACATATTGCTGCCAACAGCTGAACCCCATTTTATTTATATAGGGAAAATTTTTATGAGAATTATAATTTTTTTTTTTTTTTTAATTCTGTTTTTATTATTAAAAAAAAAAAAAAAAAAAAATCTAGAAAAATTTAAAAATTTCCAAAATTTATGTATTTAATTTTTAATACTTCATACTGAAGTTACTAAGTGGAAAAAAATTATCAAAGTTCTTTTTTAACTTTATAATTTCAAAAAAAAAAAAAAAAAAACTGTTTTTGAAAAACAAGAACAAATTTAACAATTGTGAATATTCTAAAACTAAACAGAACAAAAGAAAAAAAAAAAAAAAAAAAAAAAAACAGAGGTAATTATCAAAACGAATTTCTGTTTAGAATAACATGGGGTTTGGCTGCTAGTGGCAGCAAAATTATTGAAACCCACATCCATATTTTCCTTTTTCTTTCTTTTTTTTTTCTTTAGTTTAATCGCTAATTTTTATTATGAACTTACTTTTTTATAAACAGTAGTATAAGACTAAGATCATGACTCGATAAATATTTACTTAACAAAATAGTATTAGGTGCACATCTTTTAAATAGAAACTATTGCTAGCACATCAATAATTTTGCTGCTGACTGTACAGTGTAATTAGTAAGGTATGACTCCGACCATGCAAGGGTTCATTTCATCAAAATTCTTTTGATTTTTACTTTTTTCGATTTGTTCTATTTTTGAGTAGAGCTGCACCAAGTACTTGGTACTCTGCCAAATTTGGACTAAGTATTCGGCTAATGCCGAGTAGTTGTAAGAATTTCATTATTTTTAAGTATCATTGAAAGAAATGTATTCATAAGAGTTGTTTATTGATAACTAAAGTAAAAAATTATGAAAATATAAATATAGAGTCATTAAACTTTTGCTGCAAACAGCTTTCTGCAGTTAAACGGGCGAGTAGATTGCCATTAAACTTGGTCTATCATGTTTGAAATGATAAAATATTTATAATAATATTAATTTGATAAAATATTTATTTTAATGTTCTCATTTCATATGTAAATGTCATGCCTCTTAAATTAAGCCTGAGTGTATAGGAACTTTTATATTCTCTAAGAATTATCCGAGAATGATTCGCATCTAAGAAAGACTATATAATAAAGAATGAAGTTATCAGTTATTATGGTTTTAATAATTCACTTAAACTGAATATAATAATGAACCTAATTGTGTATATACACTACAAAAGTTCTGAAACATTTCATGAAAACATGCTGTTTGCGATTTAATTTTGAGTTCAAAAAGCCTTTTTTTAATTTCAAGATGTGCAAAATTCTTCATATGTACATCAATTATTCTTTCTTACAACTACTCGGTACTTGGCCGAGTACTCGGTACTCTGTTACTCGGCCAAAGTGCTACTCGTTGCAGCACTATTTTTAAGCATAGTTTGCGAACACAAAATCATATTTTTTAATAGTTGGTGGTATTAGATAATGGATGTAATCCTCTGTTCAAATGCGTTCTTTCAACTAAACCTCCAGTTACAAGATGAGATATGATTTCATGCAAACAAATATCAAAATTGCTATCAACAGAAAATCGCCAATTTGAGGAAGAGCTTCATACATGATAATAAATTTCTACGGTACCTTGAATCTTCCAATCAATATAATACTTAATGAAAATTTTCTAAAATACAATTTCTTAAAAAAATTAACAAGATTTTTTTTTTTTTTTTTATTGAAATTTAAAGTTTTTACTTATTTTTGATTAAATTACATCAGATATTACATATTACAAAACAAATTAAATAACAAGTTCAGTATATAGAAAGAAAATTACTAGGAAAATGAATAATTTGAATTACACTTAAAAAAATATATATTTTATATAAATAATAGATAACGTAATAAAATTTAATCTTAAAATTTAGCAATTAATAGAACTAAAACAATAACAGCACACTAAAATATAGAACTGAATTTAACATAGAGGAAAGAATGACACAAAAAGTTGCGATATAGATAAGGAATATATCCGAAGCAGGTCGTTTCGACGCGGGGTCAGTTCGACGCCATACGTTTCGACGCGGGGTCAGTTCGACGCCATATTTTTTTTTTTTTTTAGTATTTTTATTTATTTTTAGAATAAACATGCAATATGCCTGATATGACATATATATTTTTTATATTATATATATGAAGCGTGATTCAAATAAATAAGTAATATGACTGATTTTTATTTATTGATTTAGCGATTGTTTGCACGCATATTTGAAATAAATCAGCATCGGTATTATATCGTCGCATTAAATGTAATTCTGCTATTTTTCTAATTTTCTGCTAAATGTCTGAACTTTATTCGTTCAGTTGATAGCGAAGGTTGGGGGGGGGGGATTGCACTTGTCAAAATAGAGATAGAGTTATTGACAAGCCTGTAATATGTTTCAAAGAAAGAAGAATAGATAAGGATAAGCTAGTTGAAATGCAATAAAGTTTGAAATATGTTCAAAACCTTTGGAATTTTCTTAAAATTGCAATTAGTTTGGAAACGTTATTTGTACTTTTGAAAGACTAACAGTTTAGGACATTCTTTGAGGATGTCAAATTAATAAAGTACAACGCCAGGTTTTTCTTATCAACGAAGTAATTCCTGTTGAATTCTTTGTTATAGTTTTTTGAGTTTCACATTAACATTTATTATATATCTATTATA
This sequence comes from Salticus scenicus, assembly GCA_963930645.1. Taxonomy (NCBI): domain Eukaryota; kingdom Metazoa; phylum Arthropoda; class Arachnida; order Araneae; family Salticidae; genus Salticus; species Salticus scenicus. The sequence continues at coordinate 86,071,969 of OZ005654.1, read as the reverse complement.
TCAGTCATATTACTTATTTATTTGAATCACGCTTCATATATATAACATATTAAATATATATATTATATCAGGCACATCGCATTTATTTGAATAATGATGCAAACTTATTCTAAAAATAAATAAAAATACGAAAAAAATGTATGGCGTCGAACTGACCCCGCGTCGAAACGACCTGGTGTCGAACTGACCCCGCGTCGAAAAGTTGGCGTCGAACCGTTGGCGTCGAAACGTTGGCGTCGAACTGACCTGTACCGAATATATCAGCTCTTATCATATTCAAAATTATTTTTAAATATACATACTATGTACTATTAAGTAATTGACTTTAAAATGAATAAAAATTAGAAAATAATCATATCTAAGAGGCGTTATTGTTTGAATGAATTTATTTTTTACAATATGACAACATCATATATTCATATTCTGTACAGAAATTAATGAATTTAACTAGCGAGCGAAGCTTGCTAGCGGGTCAGTATTTTCAAATGAATCACTAAAATTAATGAATTACTAACAGTAACTTTTAGTGTTAAGAAAAGAAATTAAAAATATATATATATTTCTGATCGGGTAAAAAGTCGGCCCGGGTCCCCACTGCCTTCGGCAACGCACACCCATGCACGCGCACGTGTGAAGGTGTACGTGCGCTGCACGCATATATTCTTTCTCAGGTCAAATTTTTATTCTCAAGAAAAGAAAATTTAAAAAATCATTTCTCATCGGGTACAAAGTCGGACTGGGTCCCCACTGCCTTCGGCAGCGAAGTCACGTGCGCGCTGCACACGCACAAGTTAACTGATACACTGGCTGTGCTCGCATATTCCTTCCCTGACCCTTCGTTCCCCTAAAAAAAATCATTTCTGATCAGGTAAAAACTCACACCGGGTCCCCACTGCCTTCGGCAGCGCAAACTCATGCGCGCTGCGCGTGCACAAGTTAAGGGGTACACGTGCTGCGCACGCGTATTCCTTCCCTGACCCTTCGTGCCCCCCCCCCAAAAAAAAAAAAAAATTCATTTCTGATCAGGTAAAAACTCACACCGGGTCTCCACTGCCTTCGGCAGTGCAGACCCATGCGCACTGCGCGCGCACGTGTGAAGATATAGATGCGCTGTGCACAAATATTACTTCTCAAATCAAATTATTATTCTTAAGAAAAGAAAAGAAAAAAAAATCATTTCTCATGGGGTACAAAGTCGGCCCGGGTCCCCACTGCCTTCGGCAGGGTGGTCCCGTGCGCGCTGCACGCGCACAAGTTAAAGCATGCACGCGCTGCACGCCCGAATTCCTTTCCTGACACTTCGTGCCCCCTAAAAAAAATCATTTCTGATCGAGTAAAAAATCACACCAGGTCCCCACTGCCTTCAGCATCGCAGACCCATGCGCGTGCACGTGTGAAGGTATACGCACTCTGCGCGCACGTATTCCTTCTCAAATCAAATTTTTATTCTTAAGAAAAGAAAGTTAAAAAAAATTGTTTCTCATTGGTTAAAAAGTTGGTTAAAAATATCCTGCCGAAAATAACATCAATATCCCCATTAAACCCAACCCTAACATTTTCTAAATTACCAGAATTGACAAAGATCCTATTCACCCTTTAGAAATCGCCAATATTTTAAAAATTCCATACACTGACAGCCAAGTCAATAGCAAATGTTATATAGGTAAATTAAAGAGAAAAATCAAAACCAGAATTAAAGAAACAGCCATGATATAGCTACAGTAAAAGCTATCCAGGAAGATAATATAAATATCCATTTCGATAACGTCATAAGAATTGCGAATTACCAAAACAATAAATATGCTGCATATTGCGAAGCAGTCAAAATCATTAATTTTAATAATTCTTACAATGGCAACGATGCAGCAGGGCTCAACAAGCAATGATGCCACATATTTAAAAGAGGCATAAACAACGAGAAATGCCACACATACAGAACTTCAGACACCGCAAGTGCCAGTGACCATGCTAGGGGACCCCAGCAAAAATGCGTTATGGCCAATAAATCATGAAGTACCTATGTAAAAAGGTTTTTACATTATGTAATTTTTAGTAAAGAATAGTTAGTTCACTTCTCTAGTAAACACAAACTAGAGTTTTTTATTTTCAGTTTATAGGAACTAAATAAAAATACTGATATTATAAAATAAACAAAGAATTTTGAATGAATGAATAGATCTCCTTTGAATGCTTGTATCAGAATCAATTTTTCTTTTCCTACTGCACATGATGTGTAATGTAAAACCTCAATCATGGCTTGAAAGAAGATTTTCTTCCAGTCTAAACCGATAGCACTTTGCCAGTATGCCTGCGCAACAGTAAATCGAAACAGCACCAATTCTTTGTCCTGCTTTTGACCGTAATGAACGTTTTCATGATTTAGTTATGTATAACAGTGCATGCTTTAGACTAAACCAGTATCACCATTGGATGATTAGAGATCTGGCATTATTCCAACATTATTTAATTGATTTATATCATTGAAGTGAGAAGCATACAATTACAAAATAATTAAAGTAAACCTTACTTTTATTTCTCGTGTACGCCTGAGTACTTGCGGGAGCCCCCCCCCCTTCGTCAGAGGCAGCTTTGTGGGGGTTTGCTTGCTTTGTGCCTCTGTTGAGGGGGGGGGGGCTCACGCAAGTACTCAGGTCAGCTTATGCTGCAAATCGCGAAACCGACAAAATCTTAACTGTAATTGGTATCGGACTTTGAGCTACGTGGAAGGGGACCATCACAAAGCAAGCAAGCCACCACAAAGCTGCCTCTGATGAAGGGGGGGGGGGGTCCCACAAGTACTCAGGCATACACGAGGAAGTAAGGTTTACTTTATTTTGTTATTGAATTGGTTTAGCCAAGATTCAGATGTTCACGTTTTTTTTTTCATGATTCTGCATCGATATTTCATGGAAGATGAAATATTTAAATTGAATAAGTGATAGTATCATTAAATCGATATAATTTTATTTTACATCAATATAAAGCCCAGTCCTAGTTCTGATTTTTATTCACTTTAATTGTATTTGTTTATTTACTAAGTTATAGTTTTATTTATGATTTTGGCAAATATTTACCCATAAGGTTATTGTTAATTAAGTGCTTTTTATCAATTATTTCATAAAGTTTATGTTCATACTTAAGTTATTTAAAATAATAATTTCATGCATAATTGAATTGACTAATATCAGGGCTTAAAAAATCTCAAATTTTTTACGTGCTTTGTCAGGCATGTATCTTATTCAAGTACATATTAAAAAAACATTCACATATCTGATGAAAAGAATTTAACAACATTATATCTATAGTGACATTATTTCAGTTTAAGTAAAAGTCTTAGGCAGGATGGCATATTTTAAGGTTATTTTTGATTAAATATTTGCATGCCCGCATGGGCATGTAAAAGGGCGAAAGTTCATGCCCAATCTGAACTTTTACATGCCCCAGGCATGTCAAGCAATGTAATTTTCGAGCCCTAAACTATATGATAATGCTTAAATTTTTAAAGGGGAAATTGCACACAGGAGTATTACATGCTATATTTTATGTTTAATAGCTAGAACCAAACACCCAAGAACGAAGCCTTACATCTTTGTAGATCCACTATTATTCATAAGTATGCTATTTGCGTTTGTTTCTTGTTATTTTTTTTCTGTTATGTTCATAGATTAATTTCCAATTTAGGCATGTGGGAGAGGGGGAAAAACCAAACTTTACTCAAACTGAACTCAGAAATTGCAAAAATTATTTAAAATAATTTGTAATTTTAGTTTTAAAAATCAGTAAAATACAAAGCAAACTAACTGTATGAAACTATATGATTGTATGAATTATTTATATTGTTTGATATTAATTCTGTGAGTTGATTAATATCTGTTTTGTATATTTAATAAATATATTTTCTAATTAATATATATATTTTTTCTTTATTGAAAGGTCATTTACGGTGGTCCAGTTACTCAACCTTGATTTGGAGAAAGGTTTGACTGACCTATAAGAAAAGTAAATCAGGCAACCTGAACCAAACCAAGTTTAATTTAAAGTGAATTGAACTTCAGAAATTTAAAGCAACATTTTATTATTGATTTACAGCTCATATTCAAAATATTAGAATTACATTTTTTTACAAATTGAAAATATTGTTTGGTAATTTAATGTCTTTTAATGCAAATATGCAAATGATATTTTTTAAGGTCTTATTGTTGATTAAACTTATTTATTATTTTAAAATTAATAACATTTTTGAAAAGATTAATTGAAAAAAATTATTTTGAAATGTCAAAATATTAGAATATTTATTCAAGTAGTTCAGAATATTAGAATATTTCACATTAATTCTCCTTTAATTATCACCAATTCATAACTGGTGACATCATTGATTAAATCCAGACAATTTTATTTATTTAAAATCAGTATTATTTTTGCAGTTTGTTTGCTTTTTTGTCTTAAAATGGGTCGTCTGAGTGATATTCCTGAATCTGTTAAATTTCGTATGATTGATTTATATTGGCACGGTAAAAATCAGTGTTATATAGCAAATTACTTACATTGTTCGCAATCAAGCGTTAGTAAAATATTAACACAATATTTAAAAAAAAGGAAATTTTCAAAATAATCACCGAAATGGTGGCTGAAAACCAAAAACATCTGCTAGAGATGACAGGAAACTGAAGCGTTTAGTTAAGAAAAACCGTTTTAAAAGTGAACGATTCTTGTACTGAAAATATAAAGATGCAGTTGAAGGTCGATTGAGATGTCTCCATAAATTTAAGTTTGAATGTCGTGTACCGAAAACAAAACCTCTCATGACTGCAAAACAAAAGCGTATAAGATTGAATTGATGTAAATCAAGACGTTTATGGAGTGAAGAAGATTGGAAAAAAATATTATTTAGCGATGAAAGTATGTTTTGTTCTGCATATGGTAATCAAGGTACTGGAGTTTGGAGAATGAAGCAAGAAGCATTTGATAAGAAATGCCTTAAACGTTCTGTAAAATTTGCTGCTAGTATCATGGTTTGGGTTGCATGAGTGCAGAAGGACCTAGAAAGTTATGCATCGTCTATGAAAAGGTTGACTCAGATGTATCAAGACATATTGTAATATTACATGATTCGATTATCAGAAGATTTATTTGAAGATGATTTCATCTTTCAACAAGATTTAGCGTCACCACAGACCTCGGTGTCAACTAAGAAATTCAATTGCATTAACTTAATACCAAAAATAAATAAAAAAAAATGAAAAATAGTTTCTTTCTTATTACTTTTTCTCAATTATTCTAATATTTTGAATATGAGTTGTATTATTATTTTTAATATAAAAATTATTAACTCAAATGTAAAGGATATAAGTCAAGTAAATTTTTGCACGTATAATTTTTGTAACTTGTGAAATATATATATATATATATATATATATATATATATATATTGTTGCGTACTTGGGGGTTCGTGAGTTGTCTGAGAATAAAAAGTCCAAATGTACAAAAATTCAGTAATTTATTCACAGAAAATTCCAGAAAAATGCAGGTCTATAAACCAAGTATCAGCTTCAATTCAAACAGTAAACACAGCTTAAACAACAGCTGCCAATAGCAAATCCACAGTACAAACTGTATAGCGATAACACATAAAGCAAGTATCTTCCGAAGAGGCTCAAGAGCAATGCAAGCACTAGCGAAGCTGGCTGAAATCTGAACTGAACTGACTGCCTTGGCGAGGAAGCGCTCCTTATAGGCTGTTCTATGGAGCCCAGATTTTTCGAGAAAACTCTAGAAAGTGGTCAACCAATCAACTTCCATATTTGGTATATCCCATATAAGGATTTTCTCGCTAAGGTCGCCAAAAAAATCGCCAAGGTGGGAAAAAGTCGCCAAATTTGGCGCCAAATCCATTACCTGCATTACTGGGGCTTTTTAATGCGTTTTTAAGGGAAAATAAGGCTATTTCAACGCTAAAACGACTAGAAATGCACAAAATTAGCACTTTATCAACTTACTAAGCCTCTTTGAAAGAATTTATACAAAAATAAACACAATTATTTACAATTTCGTAACACTATATATATATATATATATATATATATATATATATATATATATATATTTTTTTTTTTTTTGACAAAAAGTCGCATAATTTTTTAATTTAATTATTATTATTATTATTTTACTGTTACATGAATTTATACATGTGTGTATGTGTATAATAAAAACAAACACACATTAAAATAATACAGTTAGACAAGTCTAAGAATATGTATTCAAGAAAAACGACAAAAGTATATCTGAAATATGAACATTGTTAAAGTTAGTGTTTTCATGTGAGATACTGAATATGAAAAAATATTTCAAGGGGAAAAAAATCAGAATGTAAATATTATAAATTTCTGAATACGTTATTTTATGCTAGAAAAAAAAAAAAAAAAAAAAACAGTTTTTCAGAGTGAAAATAAATCTTCAGAAAAAAAAAAAAAAAAAAAAAAAACCTCTGTAACAGTGATCTCATTTTCTCAGTTCATTTGGAATTCCAAATCACAACATCTTTTGCTCCTCTTCTGGCATCATAGCTTTTCTTATGACTCATCCACAGTCAATGGAATTTCACTTTGAACTAGTGGAATGTTTCTTTTATAGAATTGACAAGTTAAACATGTAAAGAAGTTTTTTTCATGTTATTTAAACAAATGTGAAAGTGTTCTAAAAAAATAAAGAGAAACTGTAATGGGGGATAGTCTTTCTTTTTTTTTTTTTTTATGAATAATGCAAAAAAATTTCCGAGGAAAAGAAAAATTTTCTTTGAATGTTGTCTGCGCATTTTTGTGTATTATTAAGTCTCACTGCATTATATATGCACAAGGATTCAACATTGCTCATATGTCTGAATATTCTGGGTGTTGAGATCTCCAAGAGTGAAAAGTATGCCTCATCCATCCAGAAAATGTTGAACAACCAATGAGGGTCGCTTTTAATTCATGCCAAAGCCCACTTGACATGTGATTCCCTCATAGATGAGTCTCCCAGCTATAACTCCTGCACTGACTGCAATTTGTAAAGGATGCATTATCCAGTGGAGGATCCATCAATTCGGTGAATGAGGTATCCAATACCCTGGAAGCTTTCCAAGAACTGCTACCCCCATGGATGATTATACTGTCCTCTACTAACATTTTTTGGCAGAAAAAAATAAATAAATGATAATGTGAACGATCTAATAAAATGGATCGTCCATGATTGTTTCACTTCATGAATGATTTTTCAAAAAACCAGTTTCTTCGAACCATTTTTGTTCAAAGCTTCAATACACCCAAGACCTGGTATAGAGCTGTTCTTTGTTTTCAGTCCTTTCACCCTTCGAAATTTTTGCAATGCAGTACTTGCTAACCCTCCATTCAAATAGAGCAACTTCATCTAGGGTGCTCGATCTGGCAATGATAACATTCTGAAACTGAACGAGAAATCCTCCTGTATCATGGTTTTCTACTGCAAGACTAGTTTGCATAAATTGGCTGAATTTCTTGCATGTCAGCGTCGTCTGCTGGTGACTTTTTCAGTTGACATATTTTCATTAAAAAAAAAAAAAAAAAACTTCTTTTTGACTCTTTCTTGCAAACCGCACAATTTTATCATTATTCCTTCCTTTTTTATAAATTTTTAGTTTTAAAGAACTTTTGGCTCACCTTGCATTTATTTATTTATTTTTCATTTTAATTGATTAAAATCAATATTTAGAATTGTTTTTAAAACTACACTCATGTCCATAAATTAATGATAATTCTAAATCACACGGAAATCGAACTTTAATGTAAAAATTTCACCTGTAGAAATGCCACACACATCTTTAAGAATAATATGCAAATTATAGGAAGTCATCAGATGATGCCGATATGATGTTACAGTGACGAAAGTATAAGAAGGGGGTAGATGAGGAATGGGAGCAAAGAAGGAAAATTGTTCACAGACGTTCTGTGTGCCGGTCAGTGCCACAACCGAATGGTTATGACACAGAGGACGCATGCAGATAACTTTTTACGTGGTAGAATTATCGGCCGACTAGAATATGGGCGTACTGAGATAGAAGTATCGGGGGAACTTTGAATCGCTCAAAGTGTCATCTCTAGGCTTTGGCATCGATTCCAAAATGATGGAAATGCAAGTTGACGTTACAGTACTGGTCGGCTCCGAGTTACAAGGCCGAATGATGACCGGTATTTGAGAGCAATATCCAAAATAAGCAGATAAAGCACAGCATCAGACCTGTCTCGTCAGCTGTCTGCAGCCACGGGTACCACAGTTTCAAGGCAAAACGTGTATAGACGTTTGGGAAATATTGGTCTATATGCTGACAGGCCTGTTATATGTGTTCCACTTGCGGCAATGCACTGTTGCGAGCGGTTAACTTGGAGTAGAGAACACGCAATGTCGACAGCAGCACAGTGGACTTGAGTGATGTTTTCCGACGAGTCCAGGTTTAGATTTCAGTGGGATTCACATCAGACTTTCATATGTAGAACATCAGGTATCTTTTAGCACCAAAACATCATTGAACGACACCGTTACTGTGGGGCAGGAGTGCTCGTTTGGAGGGGGGGGTCATATTGGACACCAGAACAGATTTGCATTTCAAATCGGAACCATGACAATCCAAATTTATTGGGACATCATTCAGGAACAACATGCACGTTTGTTTAGGGGTGCCATATGGGCCTAGAATTTGTGTTTATAAATGACAATGCTCGTCCTCACTGTGCAAACATTGTACACGGATGTCTATAATCTGTAGCCATCACTCGCATGGAATGGCTAGCATTCTCACCTGACTTTAATCGGATAGAAAATGTGTAGGACATGCTTTCCGACGAGTTGCAACCCGTTAACCACCTTCTATATGTGTACCGGAACTTCGGAGAACATTGCTTACTGGGTGGAGTAATCTTCCCCAAAATCAGATCAATAATTTAATACTCAGCATTCCTAGACGTTGTAAGGACTGTATTTCATCATCTGAGAGACATACAATGTATTATCCATCATACCAACCATGTAATGTTAAGTTTTTGTAAGTGAGATATTTTTTCTAATTGCTTCAGGGAGCAAAAATCGTAGTTTTTATAAATAGTATCCTACATAAATCACCTTTTTTTGTTCTTGGTCTTTTGTTTAATAAATGGGCGTTATGAATAAGTCATGTTTGTTTTGCTTCTGAACCTTTATTTGCCATAGCTAGCATTATTCTTAATTTATGGACATGAGTGTATTATAGATATCATAGAATCGCCAATATCATAGAAATGTTATCCACAACCAAAACATCTATTCACACTTAAAGAATGCTCTCCACTTTTGGCTTTGTACACAATAAGTTGAGAAATCAAATAGGTGTTAATAAAGCCGCAAAACTCATTTTTTTGTGTAAAGCTTTGAATTGTGCAGAACCTATTTATGGCACAGGCACTCGAGTTGTGTGCCCTGAGCACAAAAACTTAAACACGAAAAATTTCATAGTATGACTTTTTTAATATTTTATAAATCAATATGAAAGATTATAATAATAAGAATACCCTTTTCTACTGATAAACAGAAGTTGGGCAGATTATAAGTTTTCTTGTTAAATTTACTTTTTAAGCATAATCCAAATGTGCCTGGACCAAATCATTCATTTTGTGACTCAGGAAAAAAAGATATATATGTATATACAGTAATAATATCTTTTTTTTTTTTTTTTTTTAATTAAAAAGCTCAGAATCAATGCGATAAAGAAATCTTACGTATCCCATTTAATCCTTTAAGAGAGTAACAGCTTTTTACAATACGGAAATATGCAAGTACTTCTTAACTGCAAAATTCATTGTTTATGTACGAAAAGTTTTACATTATAAAGATCTTCTACTGTATATATTTTACTCTGTCAGTCACTGGTAAAACTGTCATGCCCTATACAAATTTCAGTCCACCAGCTAGAAGCAGCCTGAACGAAAAGCTCAACATAACCAGATACTTTCCATTCTCATGTAATCCAATAGGATTTTTGTTGCTTTGCATTATTAGTATATCTCATTCAAAATAGTTTTCGAATTCTCTTTTGTAAATTCCACTATTTGAACAAGTTGCCTTTTATCTTAGGAAGCAATTTAATAAGATAAATATTTCTTTTCAGGATTGAAATTTAGACCCTGAAGTTTACTTAATGAAGTAAAAAAAAAAAAAAAAAAAAGATTCCTAAGGAGAAAAAAAAAAAAAAAAAAAAAAAAAAAAAAAAAGGCAACCAATTCAAAGAGTGGAGTTAAAAAAAAAATTCAAAAAATTTATTTTTTCATTGAGATATCCTGATAATAGAAAACAAAAATCCCATTGGATTACACGAGGAAGGACAATGAAGGGTATTTGACTATTGAGGACTCAATGTGTTAATATTAGCTGCAATGTACAGGAAGTTATAATTTCTCTAAGTTTTGATTTATTTTTCAACAGAATTTATAGAAATACAGAAACACATGTAATAAATTCAAAAAAGCTATAAAAACCAACCATTCATTATGAAATTAATTTTTTAGCATAAATTTAATAATGTTATGTAACAGAAATGTATAACTAGAATTATATGTCTCATTATTTGAGACATTCTTTGAACTGTGTTTTGAAACACAAATGTTATTATTATTATTTTTTTTAATAATACAATAATTAATAAATGAATAATAAGAAATAAATTAATTCCTTTGATATTAAAATCATAAATGTTTTGCTTAATTTTTATCAATATTAAAATTGTTTAAATGTATTGATCAGATTTTTAATAACTAAAGCCTGTGCACTTTTTGAAAATTATTAAGGGGAAAATTTAATGGCTACAAATGGTCATACAACAGCTCATCAATTAATTTCAGGTGTAGATTGCAATTGGCTGCTAATTATAATTTTACTGTACAAGAAGGCAAATGACCAAGATCATTGATCATGTACATAATTTTTCCATTGTAATTTCAAGGAGACTCGAGTAGAGTCATATAATAAAAGACAGGCGGTGAAATGATAGACATGCTACCACTATCAAGTGTGAGACAACAGTTAACAGCTTTAAATACTTATAACATAGTACATTACTTACTTTCCCACTCCTGAACATCCTTAGCTCTCTTCTAATTTTATGGGAAATATCCATTATTTTATAACTGTTCCTAGTGTGTTCAATGTGGTATTTTATGAAAAACTGTGTTTTTACAGGCTGGTTTTAGATATGTCACAATTATGTAAGTTTATAGATTTGCACCCTAGATATTTTTTAAGGGCCTGGAATCTCTGCTGCAGGGCTTTACCTGTGATTTTGCATGGATATTTTTTACAGCATATAATAAAATACAATACTTAATACCATTTATGTCAATATATATTAACATCAGTTTTAAAGAATTTTATGAATATTTACGAGAGTGAGAAGTTAGAGGGCAGATAGATAAATAAGAGTCATAAATACTTATCTTTGTTGGAAAGTCCTAAAAAGTGCCAAATTGGTTTGTTGATATATAACAATAATGGAAGAATAGTAACCATATTTAAAAAAAAATATTTTTGACTTCAGATTGTCTGGCTGTATATTTGTGTTGAAATCTTGTAAATTATATGCAGATTGCCTGCCCATATTTATATTTACTATAGCATGATCGCTATTAAAAATAAAGCATATAGCATTTATAGTTCATAGTAGCAAGACATTTCAGAAATACTCAGTTGATATTTAAGTTAGTCTACTTTTATTTAATTTATTGAGAACTTTCACGCCCATGCTCTGGGGCATCATCAGATTTCTGATCTACTTTTGAAATTTGTCATTTTCTCTTAGCTTCTTCCTCGAAACTCAGTATGTGATAGGCTTCGATCAGGCAAATTTCAGAAGTTCACATTAGTCAAGATTTTCACTGTCTTACATGTTGTAATGTATACATGACTGATTTGTTAACTTTTTAGGAATTTCAAGTGGTTAGTTTTAGTTAAAGCAGTGGTAATTTTACTGAATTTATTATCGTTTTGGTGCTCTGATTCATTTAAATTTTCCTCCTCTTCATTCTTATATAAGCTTCAGATTTGTTATCATTAATATAACTATTTTTGTATATTCTTGTGGTTTCAAATGGATTAATTTGGTTTTTTTCATGGCAAATTTCATAAATCAGTCTCATATTCATTGTGCCGTGAGACAGTGAAAATCTTGATCAACATGAACATTTGTAATTTGCCCGATCCTAGCCTTATTGATGCTAGATAACATGACATGCTGAGTTTCAATGAAGAAGTAAAGAGAAGATACCAAATTTAGAAAACACATAAGAATTACTGATGATGCTGTGGGGTAAGGGTGTGAAAACTCAATAAATGAAGTAGGATGGTAAACTAACTCAAATATTATATAATCACTTTATTTTTAAATAAAAATGTTGTATTTAGTAATAAATACATTTTAGCCATAGAGAAGAAAGTAATGGAAGTTAATGTTGCGCTACACTATTTCAAAGCATGGGTGTGGAAAAATAATGATTAAAAAAAAAAAAAAAATAAGAAAAAAATCAGATTTTTTTGTTTTATTAACATTATTCGACTAAAAATAAATATTAAGAACTCTTTTTTTAATTTAAATGTGAAAACATATAAGAAGCAATAAATATAAATAAACTAAATAAAAAAATATATGTATGATGATATTAAAAAATAAAAGTAAATTAAAAAAAAAAAAAACAAAAAAATGTAATATTAGCCAACATAGGTACATTCTACCCCCCCCCCCCTTAAAGGAAAAAAAAGTAATAATAATAAATAAATAAATGATTAAGTGTAAATAGCTTAAAAGCATATAAGACCAATATATTTTTTAATGTTTTTATTATTATAGTCATTAAAATGTGCATATTATAACATCTTGAATATCACATTACGAAATTTTTTGAAGAGAAACTTTTGGAGAATAATTATTGAATTAAAGGAAATCCAATGTGTATATAATATATATATATATAATACATACATTAGTTTGTGCAGTTTATTACCAATAAAATACATATGAATTCTAAGATATTTTCAAAAGATTAAAGTTTTAAAAAATTAAGAAAACTGAAACAACTAGCTAGGCCATTACCATTTCATTTCTAATTTTATAAAAGCCTAAGTAAAAATGGAAAAATCGCTTAGAAATGCCTTGACCCGTTCAAAAACATAGTGATCAAAATTAGAAATAAGAAAAGTTAAAAATGAGGGATATACAAATCAAATGCTTCAGTTCAGATGATACAATATTTATTATACTTAAAAAAAAAAGAAACACTTAGAGCAGAGAATTTACGGTTTTGTATATAAAAAACAAAAAAAATAGGCTCCAAATGAAAGTAGTTAGCTTCAAAATAAGAATAGAAGATAAAAATAGAGTTGCAGAAAATTAAAAGTATCATTTTTTAAGTTTAAACACAGATTTTTTATTTTATTTATTTATTTTATTTTATTTTATTTTATTTTTTTTTTTTGGGGGGGGGGGGGGTATTTGATGTAAATAACAAGTAAGTTCAAGTTTTCTTATATTCTAAGACTCATATTGTCCCAAATTATAAAATTTTATTTTTGATTTAAATAAATGATTTTTTTTTAAATCGAAGTGACTTTAATCAAACTGATTTAAATCGGCGTACCCTGTTTCAAAGATTTTGAAATTCATATGATTTTGGAAGTATATATGCTACACCTACCTGGAAGAATTCACAAAAAGTGTACAAAATCCGAGTGTATTTAGAACCTCTATCTGCATGAGTGCACAAAAAGTGCATAAACTGTACACTAGATTGAGCACAAAATCTGAGCGTATTTGGAACCTCTGTTTTTGCATAAAAGGTGCATACTGAATTGTGCACAAAAAGTGCAGAAACTGTACACTAGATTGGGCACAAAAAGTGCATAAAGAAAAGTGCACAAAATCTGAGCGTATTTGGAACCTCTGTTTCTGCATAAAATGTGCACACTGAATTGTGCACAAAAAGTGCACAAAATCTGAGCGTATTTGGAACCTCTGTTTATGCATAAAAAGTGCACACTGAATTGTGCACAAAAAGTGCATAAAGAAAAGTGCACAAAATCTGAATGTATTTGGAACCTCTGTTTATGCATAAAAATTGCACACTGAATTGTGCACAAAAAGTGCAGAAACTGTATACTAGTTTGTGCACTTTTTGTGCATAATTCCATGAGTGCACTTTTTGTGCACAATTTGATTAGTGCACTTTTTATGCAGAAACTGTGGTTCCAAATACGCTCGGATTTTGTGCACTTTTTTTTTTGCACTTTTTGTGCAGACTTTTTCTAGCTGGGTGGCAGCGCTGCGCACGCATTGCTGGCATTCGTCACGTACGCCACGTCTATCTTATAGCCATATATATCTACAATGCTTGGATTTTAAATATATTATTGTAATAGAATTAAACTATAGCGTTTCTAGAAGTCGTATGATTAAAATGTACTAAACAGTCAAACTTTGAAATTTTGAAAAAACTACTAATTTTACTCATTTTGTACTATGTTGCGCGACCGGAAGATATGAAACAAATGTATAACAAGTGCATATATATTGATTTTACATACTTTTAGTAGTTAATTCATGGGATAGGAAAGCAATTAAAACCATCTGGCGTGCTTAAAAAAATTATGAAAAATTAAAGTTTTTCACAATTTTTTGCTAACTTCGATGGCATTGCGCGACCGGAAGACTAATTAATAAAAAAATAATAATTATTGCTTTTTTCATGTCTATACCAATGGCAACTTTTGTGCACTATAGCGATCTGAAATATAAAAAAAAAAATTTTTCGATCCACCCTAATATGCATATTAGGTTTACATAGTGTAATTAAATGATAAATAATTTTAGAATGGTAATATTTCGCAGAGATATAATTCCTTTTTTTTTTTAATCTTTTTATGGAACTTTTAAAACATTTATATATATATATATATATTATTTCTTTTTTACCATTATTATAAAACTATTCTGACAAAAACTGTATTACAAAAAAGCAATGTTTGTTTTCTTTCTATTAACAAAAGCAACCAACCATTTTTTTATCACTAGATTCTTCCTTATTATTATCATTACTTTTGATTCTGTTACACTTGAATATTACCATTATGATAATTTTTAATATATGTACACTAAAATTAAATATTTGTATTAAATTTATCAATTACAGTCAGACATATTTAAATAAGATATTTTTCTGTCTATTGCAGATACTTTATTCAACTGCATTGTAACTATTATTAAATATATAATCTGTATATACCATAGTAATTACTAGTATTAATATTTTATAAGAGCGAAATTTATATTTTTAAATTAATTAATTTTATTGTTTTTCAAAAGCTGTTTAAAAAATGTGTCACGCATTTTCTGCATATAAGCTTCCTTAATTATTTATATTTCTCTTTACATGCCCAAAAATTCAATACTCATTTTACATGTCAAATTATCAGCAAAATTCCTAACAAATGACGATACTACATTATGTTCTTAGATTAAATTAAATGTAGGTATTATGAGTGGCTTTCTGTAGCAGTGATTTTTGCCTAATGGATATGTCACTTGTGAAGTGATATCTAAGTATCCCTTGCTTGTATTCACCCGCGTTCCGAACAAAATCACAGAAACTTCTTACACATTAAAATAAAGTGTCTCGATTTTCTTGCATATATGCTTTCTTAACAATTTATATTTTTTGGTTGCGCATCTGTAACGTATCCAAAAGTTCAATGTTATTTTCACTGTCAGATTTTAAAAATGGTTTGATTGATTATAAGTATTCTTCAATTTTACAGTTTTGGCACAAATTATCAGCGAAACTTCTAACAAATGGTGATACTGTATTGCGTCTTCATGCTAAATTAAACATAGGTATTTCGAGGAATTTTTTATACGAGTGATTTTGACCTAATGGTTATGTCACTTGTGAAGTGATATCTAAGGATTCCTTGCTTGTATTCACCCGCGTTCCGAACAAAATCACAGAAACTTCTTACACATTAAAATAATGTGTCTCGATTTTCTTGCATATATGCTTTCTTAAAAAATTATATTTTTTGGTTGCGCATCTGTAACGTATCCAAAAGTTCAATGTTATTTTCACTGTTAGATTTTAAAAATGGTTTGATTGATTATAAGTGTTCTTCAATTTTACAGTTTTGGCACAAATTATCAGCGAAACTTCTAACAAATGGTGATACTGTATTGCGTCCTCATGCTAAATTAAACATAGCTATTTCGAGGAATTTTTTATACGAGTGATTTTGGCCTAATGGTTATGTCACTTGTGAAGTGACATCTAAGGATTCCTTGCTTGTATTCACCCGCGTTCCGAACAAAATCACAGAAACTTCTTACACATTAAAATAATGTGTCTCGATTTTCTTGCATATATGCTTTCTTAACAATTTATATTTTTTGGTTGCGCATCTGTAACGTATCCAAGAGTTCAATGTTATTTTCACTGTCAGATTTTAAAAATGATTTGTTTGATTATAAATATTCTTCAATTTTACAGTTTTGGCACAAGTTATCAGCGAAACTCCTAACAAATGGTGATACTGTATCGCGTCCTTATGTTAAATTAAACCTACGTATTTCAAAGAATTTTTTACACGAGTGATTTTGGCCTAATAGATATGTCACTGGTGTAGTGATATTTAAGGGTTGCTAACACGCGTTTCGAAGAAAAACAGAAACTTGCAAAGTAGCCTGACGACCGCAATTTTGATTCCATCGTAAACACTTCTGTCTACTAGTTTTAATATCAACACCACATGGCCGCATATGTGGATCATAAAACTGTCAATAATACTTTAGATTTGACGCAAAAATTAAAAACTAAAATGGCTTACGAAATTTATTTATTGATAACATATACATCAGATTTGTATTCAGATATATATATATATATATGCATAATCTAATTTTACATGACATTCTCATTTACAGACATCGAGCATTAACATATGTAATTTTTATTCATTTATTTGTCTATTCTTGTTTGAATAAAGTAATTTCGGTTTGCACAAATAGATAACAAAATGTTTGATTTGAAGAATTTTTTAATTGAAAATCTCATACGATCTCATTAACTTATTAAGCTTTATTTATATTTGGCTTTCGCACATGCTGAGAAAGAAAATCTTATAAGACCACGAATCAAATGATGATACCCATTTCAAACGTAATGCATTTTTTTTTTAATGAATAATCACTGGTGATGAAAAATGTTTCGTCTACAATAACATTAAGAGAAAAATATAATGGTTCAAGCGAAATAAACCAGCAGAAGCCATATTTAAAGAAAGCTGAATTGGATCAGTTGGATGTGAATTTACTGCGATTAGAAAGATGTTGTATATTTTAAGCTGATTTCATGTAAACAAACAATAAGCGTAGACGTTTACTGTCAACAACTTACAAAATTTAATGAAGTAATCAAATAGGAAAGGTTAGATGTTGCAAATCGAAAAGGAATCGGTTTTCATAACGAATATATGACAGCTTTAGCAACACATAAAAAAGAAAAAAGAAAAAATGGATCTTAGTTGGGAGATGATGTGATATCATCCATTTTGGCCCGACCTTGCAAAATCGAATTATCATTTTATTCAAAGTTTATAAAGCGATTTCAACAGTAAAAATTCGGTGATAACTATCAGCTCAAACAGCAAATTGTTTATTTGTTTACTGATGAAGACCAGTAATTGTGTATGCGCAGATTAAACATATTACTAAAAAATTAGAAAGAGGTTATCGAACAGAATGGCAGATATTTAAACTTATCCTTATTAGGGTTGAAAAAACTAAATTTTATTTCCACGCACACAAATACACAAACACACACACAGAAAAAAAAATCGCTTTCTTGCTTTTCCAATAGCATGTTAATAAATAGTCTCGGAATCGGAAACCTTTTG
This sequence comes from Salticus scenicus, assembly GCA_963930645.1. NCBI lineage: Eukaryota > Metazoa > Arthropoda > Arachnida > Araneae > Salticidae > Salticus > Salticus scenicus. The sequence goes on along the minus strand of OZ005654.1, from coordinate 86,054,005 downwards.
TGATAAAATTATAAATGTGCATGAAAGACTTAGTTTTCTTAAAAAATATAGCACATTTTATTTTAATATCAAGCTATTTAACATAATTAGTATTAATAGTTTTAAAATCCATTGCAGATTTTGTGTTGTACATAAAAAAAAGAAATAAATAAATAAAAGAAATAAATGTCATCTTTAATATAAATACACAGAACTTTAGCTTTTTTTTATTTTTCGACATTCATTTCCTTTTAACAGAGAGAAATCGAAAATAATTATTATTATGTTTTAGAATAAAAATTAATACAATCTTTATTATTTAGTCTTGCTTAAAATTTTGAACAAATATTAGTGCTTTGAAAAAGAATAAAAAAAAAAAAAAAAAAACTGATTTCACCATTTTAATCAAAGATTTAGAAAATTGGAAGTAATGGAATTAGAAATTTTAAGATCAAAAGATTATTTTAATTTTCATTGATATGCACTTTCACGTTAAATAATCCTTTGCTTTTTAAGTTAGAGTTTATTTTATAACTATAGACTAACTAACATTTCTTTACTGAAATTCAATGTTTAATCTTATTAGTATATGTTTAAAATTTAAATTTTTAAATATGGAATGCTAAAGAATATTTTAATACTAGGAAACTTAAATAGTGTGCCTAATATTTCAAAACGTCACCAATAATAAATCATATGTTATTGTTTAACGGGATTTAAAATTTCAACCATGGGTTTAAAAAAAAAAAAATAATAATAATTAAATGCTAAGTTTAATTTTTAAGCCTATTTATAAATAATTTTGTAAGATTAATTCGTTTGATACAATGGTTTTACATATTATTTTGTGATGTGATTTAATAGCGAATTTCATCGATGCACAACATATTTTATAAATCGTTCAAAATAACGTTATATTTCTTTCATTACAAACACTTGGGATTTAAATATTTTATGCAAATTTGGAAATACAAACCTTTTATTCTGAAAAAATAAATAAATAAATAAATAAATAAAAATAAATATATAAATGTACTCCCAAAGTCAAAATTGAGTTTAAACATATTTTTATTTTTTATTATCTTTTACATATATTTCGTAAACATTTATATTATAAAAACAGTTTTAACAAGATTGAAATATCACCTCACAAACAAAAAAATATTTTTTTTCAGATTTAAAAGTCATTTGTAAAGGAATTTGTGAAGGAAAATATTTCAATAGCAAAGCTTTCAATTTAAGAACACATCTACATTAAATGTCTCTTTTCTAACACAATTCAAATGAAATGCTTCAGTAAATTACCATTTATTTCTGTTATAAAATAATGCATTAGAAGTATAGTGCAATGAAATTTCATAAAATATTGTAAGAATTTTTTTTACGAGTCTTCCTTTCGAAAGTATTATCTTTTTTCCTTTTCTTTAAAACCGTGCTTCGGAAAGAAATACTCCGTTACAATAAAATATACACCTAATTATAACCTATTTTCATGAAAGCAAATTTATAAATGTAATATGTAAAATGTTTTTAAATTTTTAATTTATTTTACTTTTTATTGCTTAAGCATGTCTGGAAAATATGTAATTATCTCTGCACGATAACTCTCGATGTAAAAGTAAATGAGAAAACAAAATCATAGGTTTATTATATTTTATTTGGCTTTTACCATAACCATATGTATACATTATTTTCTTTTGAAGCTAGTTTGTGAAAATCAATCTGACAATTATTTAATCATTGATATAATATTTTTAATTGGAATACAAAAATGGCGTAGGTAATGGACGTATTGTATTTGTTAAAAAACTTCGATATGTAGTTAAAATCGGATTTAGAGGTTTTAAGGTCACTGAGAAAAAAAAATGGGGTATTTGACAATTGGTAAATGTTTAAGTGTGTATGTATATGTGCTAGTATTTGTGTATATTTGTATGCATGTTCATGAATAATCTTCTGATTATTATATGTCCTAATTGAATAAATATGGAATGACAAGACTTCAAAATTAAGATAGGAAAATATAGAAAGATTCGTCCAGTGAAGAGATAATTATTCTAACTTTTCATGAAGTGAGACATTGAAAACCGGAAGTGTATCTAGAAAACGACTATATCGATTTTCTTCAAAATTGCTATAGAAACATCCTATTAGACAATCCTATTAGTTGATTAGTTCAGGGAAATTAAGAATACCTGCATAAATTGTTCAATTTTAGGTCTCGCAAGTGGGTTTCTTTATAAACAGCTATACGTATTTTCTTCAAATTTATTTTATTAACTTCCTTTTGTATATATTTTCGTATATAATTGTTAGCTTCCAGTAAACAAAATGAGTTTGCCAAGTTATGGGGAAGATCGAATGTGGGACCGAAAGATGGTATCTCATATCGGCTTGAATGATTTTCTTCAAAGTTACTTTATAAACCCTTTTTCAGATGGCATTTCATATGATTTACTTTGTCATTACAGGGAAATTTGCAAACTTCCTGATTAGGTAGGAATACTATAGAAAAACAGTATCAGGTTCTTTTTAATCAGACCGAATCGACAGTTTATATGAAACGTACGCTGTATAAGAAATTTAAATAAGGAGATCACTGCTTGTAATCTAAAGAAATCCTTTGAATGAAAGTCTGTTTATTATAAGAATGTACAGTCGGTAACAAAAGTCTCCGAACACTAGCAAAAATTCCTGTATAAAAAAAGTACACTTAATACAGTTTTGTTAAATAAATCCTTGTCGAATCCTGTTTTTAGACTGACTAATAACAGGATTCGACAAGGATTTATTTAATAAAACTGTATTACGTGTACTTTTTTTACATAGGATTTTTTGCTAGTGATCGGAGACTTTTGTTACCGACTGTAGTTCTGTATCCACAAACAAGAATCAAGATACAACTGTTGAATAATCATGAGTTGACCGTTCCAAAAATACGTAGACTTTTGTTCACAGCAGTTAAGAATGCTAATACGAACTCCAAATTGTCCGAATAGGGATAAGGGACAGGACACATTGTAGCAGTTGTTACGTTGCTTCGGAGAAATAAAGCAGGGAAGTGATGAAGATATCAGTCGCGAAGATTGATAGAAAGCTTTCGCCAATCGAGAATTGGCGCGCTCAAATTTTGCCAAAAGAAATACAAACACTTTATTTATTCACGCATATTTTAATACAAAATTTTGAAAATATTCTAACTGCAAAAAATAGACAAAGACATTCTGGCAAAATGCGAACGCCAACTGCCAGTCGAAAAAAAGATCGGCAGACGATAAATTTATCTAGAGTTAAATCATTAAGGGTCTATTTTTAGATTGCATGACTTTATATGGAAATGCCATTAACGTAAATAGCTTTTTGAATGTAATCATAAAAAGATAAATTACTAATGGAAATTGTTTCTTTATATATATAAATTTTCTTTGAATTACGTTGATAATTATTTTAAAATGAAATCGTCTAAATCAAATTACAATGGAGAAATATTTTATTCTTTTCGAGGATGAGCAAATATGAATCACATTACTTTTCAAACCCCTAGTATCAAAATTGCTTTATTTTAGAAGAAGAACAGTACGTTTTCTGTTGAAGATATTAAAAATACACAATAATAAAAACTTTGATTTGGGAATAAAAATCGGAACTTTTATTTTATTAATGAAGGGAATTATTTAAATTTCAAAATACCTTTTTATTATTTAAGTATATTAGTTTGAAAATTAAATTAACAGTTTATGAAAATGTGCGTGATACTCACAGTAGGTCAGTTTTAGACCTATGGAACTAGTAATTCAAGAAAGAAAAAAATAACTCAGCTTTTTTTTTTTTTTTTTTAATATCTTAACGACGCACGTATTACTTTATATTTACAGGAAGGAATATTGTTAGGTGTCTGATATTTTTATATTAATTTTATTTTAATTACCATGATAGCGCCAAGATGTATTTTTTTAATATATTTATTAATTTGCACAATCTCTTCGTAGTACAAATAATTAATATCAATGTCATAAATACATAGTTTAATGAAAATATGTAAATTCGCGTAATTGTAATAACTATATGAACACTGTCCATCACTGTCCATTTGAACACTTTTGTTTCTGGTTTCATCTTAAACAAAAGTATAGGTAAACGTTTAATAGTATATATTAATTAACACACTTTCTTTAAAATGATCAGACTTGTTTTGCTGGAATACAGTTTATTTAGTCTAATTAGCATGTTAAATATTAAATCTTTCAGATAAAATTAAAACCAGAATAATATTAAAGCAGTGATTTACAGCAGCTCCGATCAGATCCCATATATCCACTGATATCCATTAGACATATAATAAAAATATAAATGTTCCATAAATGGTACAAAATATCTAAAAAATGTCCTGGATATTCTGTACTAACTTTAGATATCTATTAGACATTTAAATAATTACGAAATTTAAATGTGCATTTTTCGATTTCTAATAGATGTAACATGTTAGATAAATGTAACATTTTCTAATAGATGTTTCTAATAGATGTAACATTTAGATATTGTTAATTAATTAGAATTAGAATAATGAATAAAGAGTTATAAGCTGCATAAAAAAACAGTTCTAAACCGAAACTAATTTAGCATGCAAAATATGATGTAAAATCTAACTCACCTCTATCCTGCATTTCCTGGTCGCTTGAAATACAAGGTACGCCACACAAAATAAAGATTCCAAACCGATGAACTGATATACTTGACTTTAATTATATATTTTCATTGCGAATTTTGATGAACTAACAGAATTTCTCAATCATTCGATAACAGGTTTGAAACATTTCAAATATGTATAAAGGCATTTTTTATGCCTTGAATGAATTATAAAGAAAATAAAGAATAAAGGTTTCACATACAATAAGACTTATTACTTGAATAATATATAACAATTCATGATTAATTTCACTGCACGACTTCAGCATCAATGTTCGAATGTCTACACTCAAGAATAAAGTTACTTCGTTTTTTACGAATATATTCAGAGAGAAAACCATAATAATAAAAAAAAAGGAAAAAGAATGAGTTTTGTTTTCTCTCTCTTGTCACGTGGCAATCTGTCTCTGATCGACTGTCGCCCTCACCGCTCCGCCTTACTCAACAGATAATTTCAATATCTATTAGATCTAACAAGTCCTATTATTGGAGCTTTGGGGACTTATCGGATATGTTACAGACATCTAATGGATGTAAAAAAGGGGGACATTTGTCGGGCTAAGAGATATCTGTAGGACATTTATAGAAGCTAATGGATCATATTTCAACATTTATACATGTTTATAGATGTCTTATGGATGTAAGTGGCTGTGTGGGAAAGAAAGATGTTTAATGATACATCTACATTTCCAACGCAAAGCATCAGATAGAAATTAAGCTTCGCAAAAATCACCTTTTGAGAGCATACGCTGATGTTCGTTTTTATACTATTACAGTGAGTGTTATTAGTGAAAAATGTTATGATTAATGAGTAAGCAGATAATACGTACGGGTCACAAATGGCAAAATACCTCTGCTTGCACAATATATGCTAAGGTTCCTTTAGTTGAAGTTCATCCCTGAATTTTGTAAGCACTATATTCTGTAGAGACTTTATAAGTATATCTGCAGTTATTTAATTACACGGAATATACATGATTTCAATTATTTCTTGTTCCATTCTTGTTTAATTAAATGGAATTACACATAAATGTGTTTTTTTTTACTTTTTACTCTAATACATTTTTCATTTTGAAGATTTTATACATACTTGATTATCCTCACAAACAGTAATTGGATGATTTTGTTGTATATCAAGTTGCATAAAAAAATTTAAGATTCACATTATTGTTTTCGCTACATTTTTAGCTGATATTTATACAGCCTCAGTTGTAGAAAGTGATAAAAAAATTTGTTAGACATGGATGTTTTGATCATTCTTTTGATTAACCAATTTTGCACATGGTCTAATTTTTTTCACATAGCACTTTCATGAAAAGAGATTATTCCTAGTATTTAGTGCGTTGCTAATTAATGCGTTCAAAATAAACTTTTGTGTTTATGTGTCATTTTGGTACTTGAAAAAGTCTTACTACTATTGGTCCTCTGTTTTCACTTCGAGCACAAATTTGTTTTTACATTACAAAATACCTGAAGTTCTCTTTTATATCTGTGACCACTAACAATAGCAGCTTTTCAAGATTATAAAAGAAGCTATTTCGATGAACTAATTCTATTAATTTTTGTAGATATTGAGAAACTGATATTTATAGACATACTGATATTTATAAATATTCGAAATATGTAGAAAAGTTATATCTTTGAATATGACCGCTCTACTGTGGAGGTTTTGTTTCGATACGGAAACGTACAGCTCAATTTAGCTTCATACTATATGTATTGAAAAATTTATAAGTTTTTCAAATGGCTTTTCTATAGCCCTAAATAATATTAAAATTGTATGCGAGATTGCTAACCACCTTTAGTAAGTAATTGTATCAGAACATTTTAATGTTTTCTGAGAATGATATATTCCTTCTGATATTGCTAAGGAAATATGATATAAATATTGTTGATCATTGATTAGTGCTTTTCTCATTAATTTCATATTATTTGGTAAAAATGCAAATAGCTCTTGGCAGGTATAAATGTGTTTAACAGTTGGTTGGTTAAAAAAAAAAAAAAAAAAAAAAAAAAAAAAAAAGGAAGATCAGCTGTGGTACCATCTAAAGAATTTAGTAAGTGACATAGGGACAATTAACTCGTATGAAGCAAACTAATATACTATTGGATAGATCTTTTGAGATTCAGTTTCATCATATGAATGCCTACTTCGTTGTGGCCAGTAATAATTTTTTTCCTTCATCAATCCAATTACTGTTTGCTTATTATTTAAATGTATTTCTATACAAAAGAAAAAAAAAAAGTGCATTGTTTCTTTTACGGCTTTAGCTTTTATGTTGGAACAATTAATTGTCCGATATTTTCAGAGTAAGTTCTCTTTAAAGGAGTATAATTTATACCTTTATTTCTAAAGATATTTCAATTTCTGCAAAGATCACAAAAATTGAATTATTTTGTGAACTTTACAAACATTTTCATCATTGTATTGTCTTTATTCCATTGAAATATAATTCATTTAATGTAGACAGAGACAGATTTGATTTGTTCGACATTGCAAATATTTTTTCGAATCTTTTTACGCTCCCTACGAATTTTACTAAGATTTACTACAGGAGAAACTTCTCCTTCGTTTAAAATTCCATGGTCATATAATGCGTCACTAGCAACTGGAGCAGCTGCTTTAACTAAAATTCCGTACCTATCGCATTTCATTGATAAATTAGGAAAAATTAAACGAGTTCGTTATTGAAACTGTATCGTAATTTTATTCATATAATGACAAAGACATAGGAGGGACGACGACATACTTCCATATTTTGAAATTTGTTACTTTGCGAATCCTCATGCAGTGTCATCAGAAACTACGAATGAGATTAAGTATAATTTTCATACATTTTATATTTAATTTTTTTTTTTTTTTTTTACATATATTTTCTCATTTCCCTTTCTATTTTTTGTTATTTAGCAAAAACGAACTTTTAACTGATTTTATTTATTTATTTATTTACAATTTTCAACTTAAAAAAATGCTTAAAAAACAATTTTTGGCAAAAATTTAGATGTCTTGGACCACGGGAACAAATTTATTAAAATAAAATAATGTATTATTAAATGTTTAAAAGATAAGTATTTCATTTCTTTTTTTTTTAATTGAAGATTTTGTTTATTTGCTTCACCTTACTGTACGTAAACTTCTTCCCGCTTCGTATATTTCATTTTCAATGACTGTATAGACCTAATGGATATACCCCCGAATTTAAAATAACCCCGTAAGATTCCTAGTTCTAAGATTGACCCCTAGAAAAAACCTTGAAGATTTGCTAATAATTTTCGATTAACCGAATCTCTGTATCATAAACACTTTGACCGGTGCAGTGGGGCGACTAGTTTTTCTATCTTGCATATAACTGACAATAGAAAGTAATCTAATTCAAGCAAACTTTTTACGATCTTCTCACTTAGAAGAATTAATTAACGAATTACATTCTGCGTTGCCTTTTTCCACCCACTTATTGTCTTCTGAGTTTTAAATAGCAATGTTCATATTTATTTTATATTAAAATATTTAATGAATTGAGCTAAGAAAAATTGGATGCGACAAACTTGTGAACGTATATACACCGCACTTTAGCTTTTCGAGATTCCAAAGTTTTTTTTTTTTTTTTTTTTTTGCGTGTAATGATTTAGATTAGACGTCTTTTAAGAAGTCATGCATGATAGTTATAAGTGTTAGCGTCGTCATGATTAAGAAATAAATTGCCTCTGTTCGAATAATGTTAAATTCCCAGGTGGGATTCATTTCGACTCTCGAAATATGAGACCTTGTAAATGTTTCTCTCTTTACGGTGCTCACTGGTGAATGTTCCTAGCAGAACTGCAGTATGTATCGGTAAATGTAAAGAATTTCATTAAGAAAACTCCATAGGGAAGATATTGTTAAGTCAATTTGTCTGACAACTTTACTCCGCTGCTAATTCCTACTTCAGAATCAAAAGCTAATCCTTCCATTTCATTTACAACACGCGGCTACCATGCCTCCCTTAATAAGTTCGTTAGGCTTTTATACACTTCTAATACCGCTGAGTAAATTTTACAAATATTTCTGCTGTGAAAATTCATTTCGTATTCCTCACATTCTTTTAAATTGGAGGTTTACGAAATGCAATAATCGTTTATTCCTGGTTCATTTAAAACAATTTTACTATATTTGATACACTATCCTTGTCCAAGCACACAGTTAACTACAGTGAATGGCTTATGGATTATAAAAGCAAAATCTCGTAAACTTTGTTTTTTCTTACAGAAATGACTTGCAACAAAGCCGTCTACTTGCGGTTTTCTGAGTTATTTTCTTGTATATAAAAATAACCGTAATATATCAATGCTCAAAACCGTTTATTATTTTTATTTCTTTCTCGGTTTTTATGGATTTTTAATGCTTATACATTTTTTTTTGTGATTTCACGATTTCTTTTTTTATTAATTAATGAAGTATGCTATAAATACAAATTATAAGTAAAGTTAATCACAATTAAAATTAAAGTTGTTAATATTCTTCGCATATACTAGGTTGACACGAAAGTTCTGTATGTTTTAAATAAAACATTTGAATCAGTTTTGTTAATTTTTATTTAAATTTTCATGAATAGAATAAAATAAATTATTTTCAACCCCTCATTTTCATCTTCCAGCTCCATAAAGAGATATTCTAAAGAAGTATTTAATATTATCTTCCAGATAATTGTAAAGCGTTGGAAACAGGTAGCAATCGGATGAAGCTATGTTAGTTTAATACGGTGGGTGACTAATAACTTTCTGTCCAAGATCATTCAACACTCGTAGCATCACCATTGCAGTATCTGGCTTTGCTTTCTCTTGAAAAAAAATATTTTTTCTTTTCGCTAAACTGGCCGTTTTTTTTTTTTTTTTTTTTTTTTTTTTTTTGATAATTGCATTCAGTTTATCAAGCTGTTTAAATTGGCTGTTCGTATTGAGACTTTATCCTGTTAAAGTAGTACACTGAACCTCTTCGATCACTCAAAAACAGAACACTACCTTCCGTTGTTGAATATCTCGTTTTCCATAATTGTCGTGTGTGTTACAGGTTTGTAGTAAACCCTTTTCACTTTATATTCTCGTCAAGGATCCATTTTTTTTATCTTTAGCAATGAGTTTGAACAAAAACGGCTCCACATAGTGACTAACAAGGAGATATGAACACATTCACCCACAATCCGATGAAAATCTTTCAGCGAAATCACACGGAAACGAAATACTTCTTCAAGTGAAATCCGAGATATTTGATGTATTCTTCATCAGTCTAATAGTGATTTACGAGTTCCTTTGCAATTTTTTCTTTGCATATTCCTTTGAAATTGGTTAAATGTGGGTTATTCTCCTACATGGACCGTAAAATGTCATTTTCGATCTTCAATGGCCGCCCAGATCGATGATCTTCTTTTAGACTGAAATCTCTGGAGCAGAATTTTGCAAAGTATCCTTAAAATGTCCATACATTTACGACATTTCGAACGAGTCACACATATTTTTAAAAACACCGAGATAAAATCCGAGATGTTTGATATTTTCTTCATCAGTCTAATAGTGATTTACGAGTTCCTTTGCAATTTTTTCTTTGCATATTCCTTTGAAATTGGTTAAATGTGGGTTATTCTCCTACATGGACCGTAAAATGTCATTTTCGATCTTCAATGGCCGCCCAGATCGATGATCTTATTTTAGACTGAAATCTCTGGAGCAGAATTTTGCAAAGTATCCTTAAAATGTCCATACATTTACGACATTTCGAACGAGTCACACATATTTTTACAAACACCGAGATAAAATCCGAGATGTTTGATATTTTCTTCATCAGTCTAATAGTGATTTACGAGTTCCTTTGCAATTTTTTCTTTGCATATTCCTTTGAAATTGGTTAAATGTGGGTTATTCGCCTACATGGACCGTAAAATGTCATTATCGATCTTGAATGGCCGCCCAGATCGACGATCTTCATTTAGACTGAAATCTCTGGAGCAGAATTTTGCAAAGTATCCTTAAAATACCCAAACATTTACGACATTTCGAACGAGTCACACATATTTTTACAAGCACTTGATGTGTTAACATAGTGCTTTTAATCTACTGCTGTTTTTTCTGCTGTGTATTTAGTAAATAATGGATGAAGGATATTGAATGTAGTCTTCTTATACTTTACAAGAGGTACGCTAAAAAATAGCCTCTCACATGACAAATTTTACCTACTTGTCTTGACTTGACAAATAAACTTACCTGCAGGTAAAAAAAAAAAAAAAAAAAAAAAAAAAAGGTCCAAATTGTAGTCAATTCAATGTATCGAAGGATTTAATTCATTTATTCAAATGTAGGCGATATATTACACACACACACACACACACACACACATATATATATATATATATATATATATATATATATATATATATATATATATACATACATTTTCCCCCTTGCAAATTAAAATGATTTTAGTCAAATGTCTCTTTTTTTGGTAGTAAATGAAATGAATCATTTGTGTACAAATTAACATTAAACTGGTACATTTCTTGCATTTTATTTTTAATTAGCAAACCCGTGGGAATTTTTAGCAATTACTTTCTTTTTTAATTTATATTTGAAATTTAAAACTTGTGAGTCTGAAACCAATTCACCTCCCAATTTAAATTTTAGTTCATCTGAACCAAATTATTATCGTTATTATTATTATTATTATTATTATTTTGTAATGGGTTGCTAATGATAGTTAAACCAAATCATTCATAAAATTGTTTCAAAAAAAAAAAAAAAAAAAAAAAAAAAAAAAATCATAATTGATGACCTTGTTTTCAAACTTCCCAAAACGGGACGTCATTAGTAAAAAACATCTATGCCGAATTTTAAATTTTTGCCGCCATGTTGATTTTTTTTTTTATTGTTTATTCGTTTTGGAATATCTTTTTCCTAAAAAACACTAAGTACCTATAAAAAAAGGGGATATATATGTATATATATATATATATATATATATAAATTAGATTACTGAACGAGTCCACGTGCTTTAATATTGGTTATGTATTTTACTTTATCCTCGCGTAATTTATTAAGTCACTATCGTATCGTCTCTACAAAGTTTAAACATAACTGAACCAAATTAGAGAAATATATATATGAAAAAAAAAGCAGGAAAGAAGAAAAATTTAATCTAATTCATAAAAAAAATAAGTAAGAGAACAGAAAAGAAAAAGGAAAAAGGAAATGATTTTTATATAACCTTTTGATAGTAATTAATATTATTATTATTATTATTATTATTATTATTATTATTATAATATATATATATATATAATTTCGTGGTTTTTACACTTCATAAATTTATTATAAAAAAAAAAATGGTGATTGAAGTCTAATATGTTTATTTCTTTCTTTGGTTTTCCACTTTAAAATTTTGTTTCTAACTTGGTTATTTCCACATATTTATTGAAATTATTTTCAAGTATTTACAAAGACCTTGGGCATTGCATGCTGTAAATGTTTAGCATTTAGCATACAGCATGACAGAAAGATCACCTAATTTGCATATACATTCATTCAATGCCCTTGAAAATGTGGTGAATTTGTATGTGGTGAATTTGTAATATCGGGTTGCTTATTTTTTCTTTTCGTCAACTTCATTCATTTTTTATAATTATTCATGTGATAATTGTTTTCATATAATGCAGTGTTTGAAAGGGTTTTCAATATATATATATATATATATATATATATATATTATAAAATTTACAATTTTTTCATGTTAAACTTTAACTGTATTTTTTTTTCCTAATGATATTATATAATTTCTAGAAATAGTTGATAATGTTTATTGTTTAGGTGCAATTTAATTATTCAATTAATAAAAATACCCTATTACTACCATTGTTAATACCATTGTAATTATAATTGTTACCATCGAAATTTATGTTCTTATTTGAAAAAGGTATTTAATTGAGTTAAAACAAAATAAATTCAACTAAAAATTTTATTTACTTATTTTTTACAGATAATATAAAAGAAAATCTTCGAATATTCCAAAAATTAATGTCAGTAAAAAGTATTTATTTTAAACGAAAAGAATGTTATAGTGTCTTACACGGAAATAGAAAATAAATTAAAAAAGAAAGAATACACAATTTTGATTTTTATTTAACCTATCGTACCTGAGTCACAGATAATCATATCTTAAAATATTTGGCTTTTTCAAAAAAAAAAAAAAAAAAAAAAATAAATAAATAAATAAATAAAAGTTTTGATACAAAAACATTTTTAGATACATTTTTCATCTATTCCTCAACTTATATAATTGTCCTGAAAACTCTGAAATTTTATTCAAATGATATTAAGTGACTTCACAAAATAGTGAAATCATGTTATGCGGTTTTGACATAATGATTTTATAAGTTATCAACAGAAAATCGACGGAAACTGCCTCTGCCGCGTATGACATACTTCACGAAGCGTGATATGATATGTCCTCCTTATATCTAGAGAGGGAGAAAGCATATTGGTTTATCCCCCACCCAGACCTAGTAATTTATTTTTGAGACTTGTTCACAGAATGGGGTTGTCGGAAAAATCATTCTCATGGAAGTCATTACGAAGTGTGAATATCACGTTTGGGAATTCTAATACTAAGTAAGATTTTATGTATCGATACAGTCATTGTAACACGTTTGTGATATTCACTGAACAAGATATTACACGTGAAACAAAATGAGAATATATATATATATATATATATATATATATATATATATATATATATATATATATATATATATATATTTCTCTATAATTATTTAGTTACTTTAATTATATTAGTCTTTTAAATATTTTATATCAATATCTATATCTATCTATCTATATATATATATATTTATATATATAATTTTTCAAAGACTAATGGAATTAAAATTTACGCTAAAAAATAACTAAAAAATTATGATGCTGAAGAATAAATGAAAAATACCCCTTATACTAGTTGAATTCGAATTAGTTGAATTTTTGTTTTAAGACTTTTATGTACCATATTAAATAAACACTATTAAATGAATAAAATGTTGCATAATTATACTATCGAGACTAATAAGAATCAACATTAGGCTTTGTTAATAAAATTTTAAAACGCATGAGATTTTTTTAAAGTAGTCGTTTTCAGTTAAATTAAACTTTTGTAAGTATTATAAAAACTTAAAAAATTATCAAACTGGTGAACTAGAAAAGGAATTATGTGTATTGTTAAATGTATGTTAATGGAGGTACTAAAATATTTTAAAACAATATAAAGAAATAACATTATTTTGAACTTAGTGCAATTAATAATATATAAAACATTACATATTTGTATGCTCAATTCTCGGTAAGGGAAACATTAAAAAATCCCGCTATGGAAAAATATCCCATATTATTTCACTTTAGTTGAAAAACATTTAATCTTACAATTGTTTAATTTTTTCTGACTGTCAACACAATCTTTCTATACATTATAGACATTTTAACATTATGTATTATTTTACTCCTATCGTTTTTTCACAAAATGTACAAATTATTTATTTACAATAAGATTTTGGAAAGCGAAATTATGAATTCAAAAATTTTGTAAAATATATATATATATTTTTTGCTGTATATTACTAGTATTTAATATATAATTCTTATATTATTTTATGTACTTATAATTGGTTTGGAACATACTTATAAATATGAAATTACTCGTATAAATATGAAATGGATCGTAACATTTTTGAAAGCTTTCATATTAAAACAAAATAGTATATTCACGTCCTTTTCACTTTATTGTAAACCAAAACTTTTGATTTTTATCCTTTTTTATCTGTCTATATTGGAAAAGTTCTATGCGTCTTCATATATATAAGCCAAAATGCCCTAATATCGTGCACCGGTTACGTTTATGCCCTTGGAAACTATAAGAATTAAATTTGGATGTTACATTCACTTGCTATCCACACACATCTAACCATCGTCAAACTGGGTACAGAAATGTTTTCCCCAAGCCAACGGGTTACAAAAATATTATTATCAAGACAAAACTGATTTTCAAAATTACATATATTTGATAAAAGTAAAAATGTACTCCCAATTTCACCCTCCCTCCAAATATCCAATGTAACGAGACTTTAGTCTTGAAGGAAAATTTATTTCAAAATGAATAATGGTACATTTTTCATTAATGGTACTTTGGAAGAACTGTTATAAACATATGACGGATAACTTAAAGAAATATTAGGCATTTAAACATTAGGAATGTATATATGTTGTTGAATATCCGATTTAAGAAGTTGGTGTGATCTCTGGCACTTTTCTTATGTCTTTAGAGTTGATGGCAGCATTGTTTTGCTGAACATAGCCTCTTGATGATGGTTGATCATTACCAGGAAATTTTCATCGTATGTGGGACGGATAAACGGGGAAGAAATTAAGAACTTCAAAGGTGACAAAATTTGGACCGTTCTACTTTCCAATTTGGCGGAGCTAAAGTTCTTGTAATATGAAATGAACATCCGAAGATTCAATGAACGCTACTATTAGCATCTTACTAACGTAGAATGCATGCGATTTATGAGAAAGTGAGATTTACAGTACACTAAATAATATTTTGCAAAAGACATCGTAAGGTCTTAACACTTCTAAAAACAGGAAATCCAACATATATTAAAAATATATGTGTCTTTTCACTACTGATTCGTTATATCTCCCATTTCCCTTGTGCCAGGTGATGACACTCTGGAACAAGCAGATAAATAAAGGAGATGAAATGAATGAGGGAAGAGGACGAAATTAGGGCACTTTATCTTATATATATATATATATATATATATATATATATATATAACTGTGTGCTCTTTTAAAAGGAATAATCACAGCTATTTAATAATTGTACTTTAAAATTCAATTAACTGTAGATAATTGGTAGAAATTTTTGCTAAAAATTTCTTTTAAAAATTAATAGTGGTACATTTTCTGGAAAAGTTAGCCGGAAAAACTGAAAAGTTGACAACTATGATACATATAAATATATATGACACACACACTCACACACACAAAAATACATACATATATATATATATATATATATATATATATATGTATTGTAGAGTCATGGTTTTCCGAGTCCCAGTGAACAGAGTTCCGGGTTAACCGAATAAATCTCGAAAAAGAAAAATTTAACCAGGAGGATGCGTGGCTTTTAACAAATGACGTCGATAACTCTGACAAATTTAGCTCTAGAGTAGTGTATTTTATAATTTATATACGTACAAACTGTATAGAACTTTTATCTGACTATATTTAATTTTGTAACATATGTATTATTTTAATTCATTGACTATATACTTCTTCATCCATTTAATACCCCTTCGATTTAGAACAGTGTCGTTGTTATCCGACTTTTCGTTTATCGAAGGTACCTTCTGTTCACATTATATTGGATAAGTGAGGTTCCACTGTATATATAATACCTTTAAGAAGCATTAGAAATAAATTTCATCAATATTATAAATAGAACTACAGTTTCGAAATTTATGTGTGAAATTGCTGTGGGCTGAATAAAATAACTTTAACGTTAAAATACTTTGTTTAGCTCGTCCATCCTTCTCACTCATTGAAAACTGTAAATATATACTAAATTGAAGAATAAAATTATAAACGTTTCTATGTAACATATTATTGGCGATAACAGTTAAGTTAGATACATTTAAAATATTTCTTAATTAAGTTTCACATTTTATTCTTAACTAACGGTTGAAGCAATCTGAAGAATTAAAAAAAAAAAAAAAAAAAAAAAAAAAAAACGAAAAGCATAAATGTGACAGGTTTGTGTACAGAGAAAAAATGATTCCAAAAGCATTTACAAATAATTCCACGTAATTTTGAAATAGATTCTGAAGTAATTGATACACGTAGTTGTAACACATATATTCTGGTATTATTAGATATATTAAAATTAATACAATTAGAATTTAAAGAAAATAGTTTTCATATTTTCTTTGGAATAAAGATGTAATTAATTTTATATGACTAACCTTTGTTGACTTTTATAAAACAAACCTTTTTTAATAATCTATAAAAATCTTACATTGTAGTAATTCTAAATTGTAATCGGTTGTCGTTTTATATTTATACATTTTACGATGAAACTGCAAAAAGAATATATTTTTAACATTTTTAATCAAAAAAATTAAAATTTATTTATTTATTTCTGATTCTTTTTTCTAATTGTAATACAAATCTCGCTTTTAAATCTGTCATAATATCGATAGCCAGTTTTAGTTTACTTTGGATAAACAGTTCTAGTCATGCCCTGATTCCTCCATTCATATCTGACAAAAGAGTGATTGAATGGACTAATTGCTCCGCCTTCATTTACAGTTTAATGGAAAACGTAATACTTTTGAACATAATTTCTGATAAAACTTCAGTTACAGTTTTCTTTACGACAGATAATTTAAAACTGTTTCTACAATAATAAATTTTTAAAAGTTACTATTATTCCCCCCAAGTTTAATTATACATTTTTTCTAATAACCGTTTAAGCCAGGGCACGAAATTTCAACCCATCATACACTCGCCGAAAAAAAAGTTTTACTCGCCACAAAATAGGGTTGTATTTTTTATTTTTTATTTATTTATTTATTTTTTTTTATTTTTTTTTACGCATTTTGGGTTTTTTATTTTTCTTGACTATTTGAAATGCTATTACAAATATGCCTAAAATTATATATATTAAAAGTGTGAAATCATGTCTCATAATCATCTATAATCAAAAATCATTATCATATGAGATTTGAAAAAGATTAAAATACCTATAAATGCAAAGAATCGGTATTTATTTAAATTTTTACATCAGAAATGTTTTTTCGTCCATTTTATTTTTGTAATCAGACGAAATGTCGATGAGTATAACAACTTGTTCATTCTAAGATTCTAAGATGCTAAGACGGAAGTAGGCCGCTCTCTACTATGCAGCGGTTTTGAGCGTTTTTAACCTTTAGAGAGCGCTCCAAAGCCACTGTGGAGATACAAAGGAGCCCGTTTCCAAAGGTTAAGCCTCCCCCGTTGTTTATTGCATAAGCAAATAACAACAACAACAAAAAATAAAAATTACAAAGGTCGCCAGAGCAGAGCTCTCCCGCGACAAAAGGTGAAAGAGTTGCATGAAAGTGAAGAGGACCGGAGCCGAGTGATAGTCAATTAACAAAGTAACAACTTGTTCATTTTTGTCATTTGAATTAGCCAATTAGGAATTACTTTTTCGATAAAATCATTGATTACAAATTGTAACGGTGGGCTCGTCTAATCTCGCATTGCTTGAAGAAATCACAATAGAAGAAACGAAACTGCCCGAAGAGATTAAAACTTTTATGCATGCACTAAGCATTTTTTCCTTTTTCAGGCTGGGGCTATCGTCGGGCAGCGCGCATACATTCTCGGTACTCCGAGAAGAGAAAAAGAGAGGTAAAATATGAGGTTATAAGATGACAAGATTTTGCCATATATAAATCTATAAAAATACCATTTCTGTCACCTTATCGTGTAAGAATTCTATCTATAACTAGACCAAATTTTTACTCACCATAGTAAAATTTCACTCGCCATTGCGAGCGGAAATTTCGCGCCTTGGTTTAAGCAATAAAATAATTTACAACAAACCTTTTGTTAATGATAATAGATTTGGGTTATTATTAAAAATATATAATCATGTTGAATCATAAATAATAAATTAGAAAATTTTGGAGAATATTTCCGAAATTTCAGACACATTTTAATGTATAATGTTAATGTGCAAACTTATGTCGTATAAACTGTTTAAGAATACCAAATTTATTTCTTTATTCAGATTTAACAACATTCAATTGCATGCGGAAATTAAACACAGAATGACGATAATAATGTAACAAATCCTTGTCTTTTAAGGGGCAAAATGAGCATATTAAAATTAAAATATTTTGATTTCTGTTGAAATTGCATATACTTATTATTATTTGACATATTAGCTTCCAGCTCTTCCAAAGATTGAATAAATGAATACATGTTCAATCAAGCGATGATCATGACGGATACTGAATACAAATAAACTAATACACATATTTTTTTAAAGAATTTTTACAGACAATCTTTTAAACATTATTTTAGAGACAATGGAGAAAGAAATACATTGCTTTCTATTACGATAGCCTACTATTATTATCATATTTATATTTTCTTAAAATACACACTGCAATTATTTGTTTAACGAAGGGCTTTACAGATACCGCAGCAATTTTTTTCTTTTCTTGCGTGTATTTTAAAATTATGTCCAATTATTTCTAAAAATAAAATATTTTTAAGCTTTTACATTAAAATGGTTTTCTCCCTAGGGATTTTTCCACAAATTAAATAAATTCAATTTTTTTATAACATTCAGTCTTTATTTATTTTTTTTTATTATTATTATTAGAATACAACCATTTTTTTCTTTTCTGTTGATTGCGTATCTATATCAGGGTTGCCAAATTTGGCCTTTTTTTTATTCAACAGTCACCAATAATTTTGAGAAGTGACATTTGATATATATAATACACTATCAATCTTCGAAGTGATTAGTCAAACGTTACAAATAAAAATTATGGGTGAGTATTGAATAAAAAAAAGGCCAAATTTGGCATCCCTGATCTATATATAAGGAAAAAAAATCAGTACTCTTAGAACAAACGGACAATTAAATTATAATAACTTTTTATGATGTGTAGTGGAATAATCTAATAGAATGGGTTTTCTGGGATAATAGTCTGCGTCAGATTCAAAATCATTAAAAGATGAATTTCACAATTATAATTTTGCTTTAAGGAAGACCATAAAATTATACATTTTCAATAATCTTAAAACCTTTTAACCGGTACAAGCGGCTTTTTCCGTCACTTGATAGTTGAAATAAGAGTCTAAAGTGACATTTTTTCGAAAAATATTATATATTTTCCTAGGACATATGATTACGGAATATCCATAGATTTCAAAAACTACTATATTTTATTCCTACTTCACTTAGTAATGATCTTATGAGTTATTAAACAGATATCATAAAAAAAATCTACACGGCTAAAGGGATGTTTAAATATTTCTCTAAAAAAAATGGTATTTTGAAAAACAACAAAAAAAAAAAACTTGCAATACATGTTTTAGCAAGTTAAATTTCTAAAAAATATGAGTCAAATATCCATGCAAAGGAATCATTATTATGATTCAAAATCTCTATAAACATTAATTTTTTTTATTATTATTATTATCACATTAAAAAATAAAAATTACAAAATTTAATTTTATGTCTTTAATTTGAAGACAAGATAACATATATAAAAGAAAAAAAAAAATGCAAATTAATAAAAAAATAATGTGTCCTGTAAAACATTAGAAAATATTTATATCACTTTTGTTAATTATACTTTTAACTAAAAATTAGAAATTTAAATCAATTTTCTTTTATAAGTCGTATTTTCTTTTAAATGACATCGATATTTATACGTGAAAACAAATACAAAAATCGTAATACTTCTTTCTAAATATCAAGTTTTAAAATTCAATAACTATATTTTCTTAAAAGAACTTTTAAAGAGTAATATTTGTCATCTTTCAGAAATATATTTATTTAAATCTCATTTCTTATGTTTGAAATTTACCAATTCACGTTTATGTGTGCCACAGCAACAAATTTGCCGCAGACAAATGTAAATAATTCCGGTCTTTATATTATTGGTCTCCCCTTCACCAAAATGTTTTCGGAAACATAAAATGTCATTTAGAAAGAGAATTCCCTACAGAGATATATGCCATGTTGTAATGGTGTTAAGTAAAGTAAGTTTCGGCGGATACACAAGGTCATAAGAATAAATTACTTGTGATTTAAAAATAACTACAAAACTGAATTTTTCACTAAATGACTGCTGAAAAGCAAAGATCACGCGATATGAATTTATTGTCCATGGGGGACAAATTACTCTTATTTGAGGCATCGAATTGATCGTCAGTACTTTTCTTGAAAGGGATAAATGTTAGAGATGCCATCTTATATTTTTGTATTTTTACTACGCAAGTATATATGTAATCATACGAAGTATTTTAAATTGTGCATATTAGGTAGACATAATATAATCCACAGAGGAAAATGTTGCTTTATAAATAAAGCAACATTTAATAAAATACAATTTTTTTTTAAATGTTTTTTTTTTTTTTCGTAGAAATATGACTTTTTAAAAATATTTTTACATCTTCTATAATTTGAATAATATATATATATATATATTATATATTTTACAATTGAATATCATCATTATTATTATTGTTAATATAAATGTATAAAATGACACAACTGCATTAAATTTATTTATTACAGAAAGACACATTTAAATGAGATATGCGTTTGTCTATTGCAGATTTTTTATTCAACTGCATTCATTGTATATATAATTAAATACAATCTGTATCTACTATATTTATTACTGTTAATAATATTTTATAACAGCGAAATACATATTTTTTAAATAATTAATTTGCTATCTTTCAAAATCTGTTTAAAAAAATGTGGCTCAAATTTCCTTCATACATGCTTTCTTAACAATTTATGATTTTTGTTGCGCAACTGTAACGTATCCAAAAGTTCAATGTCATTTTGCTGCAATATTTTAAAAACAATTTGATTGATTATAAGTATTATTCAATTTTTCAGTTTTGACATAAATTATCAGCGAAACTCCTAACAAATGGTGATACCATAGTGTGTCCTTATGTTAAATTAAACATAGGTATTACGAGGAATATTTTGTACGAGTGGTTTTGGCTTAATGGATATGTCACTTGTGGAGTGGTATCGAAGGATTCCTTGCTTGTAATTCTCCATAGATATAGTAATTTATATAGATGTATCATCCCCATGTTAATGAGCGAAGATTTTTGATGCCTGAATTTTTTTTTTTTTTTTTTTTTTTTTTGGAATCAGCCATTAGAGAGTTAAAACTCGAAAACAGTAATAGAATAAAATGGTAATGAATTTTGAAAATGCCGAAATAAATATATGAAAAAAATGGGATAGGTTCCATAAAAAAGTTATATTCAAGTAATTTATGAAAAATATAATTTTTATAATCAGTTGCTTTGTTATTATTATGAGATAATTACTGTTTTCATATTTAATGGGGTACTTTTTTTTAAATTTTAATATTTTTTAATATTTTATATTAGTAAGTAATATGGAATTCTCAAAATTCTTTTAAATGTACCTAGCAGCCACGAGAGTTTCAATATATAACTAGTGTGTTGTGGAGATCATAAGACTTTCTTCCATATATAATCCTATATAAATTTACTCAATACAAATAATTTATTAAATTATATTTTTTTAAAATTATTTTTCATGATGAATGCAGACGCTTTTTATCTCAAAGAAGTATAATAATAATAAATGCCGAAAGAAAGACAGTTTTGTTCAGACATGAGTATACTAGAGTATAGTAAAAACGAAAAAATAAAATTAAAGGAAAACGAAAAGATAGAAAGAAAGAAAAAAGGCGTATCTGGAGTTTTTCATTCTTTTTTAGAGCATAAATTTCATTTGCTAAATTACTTATGTGCATCCCCGTGTATATTCACTCGGTGAAATACATCCATGAGAGAGTAAAATGGCCGTCTTTTACCGATTAAAAAGGTATCATTTTTCCCCTCTCAATAATCAATCTATGTCTTATTACTATATCTATGGTATTCTCCCGCATTCCAACGAACTATAGAAACTTCTTACACTAAATAATGTGTCTCGCATTTCCTGCATATATGTTTTCTTACCAATTTATATTTTTTGTTGCGCGTCTGTAACGTATCCAAAAGTTCAATGTTATTCTCAATGCAAGATTTTAAAAACGGTTAGATTGGTTATAAGTATTCTTCAACATTACAGTTTTTACAAAAAATATCAACAAAACTCCTAACAAATGGTGATGATATACTGCGTTTTCATGTTAAATTAAACGCAGGTATTACGGAGAATTTTTTGTACGAGTAATTTTGGCTTCATGGATATGTCATTTGTGGAGTGATATCTAAGGATCCCTTGCTTGTATGAACCCGCGTTTCGAACAAAAACGTAGAAACTTATGTACCTGCCTGGCGAGCACAATCTCAGTTCCATCGTGGACACTTCCGTCTACTAGCTTTAATAACAACACCACTTGTCTGTATGTGTATGCAATAATATATATATATATATATATATATATATATATATTAGATTTATTCGCAAAAATTTAAAACGAAAAAGATTTTAAAAGACTTTAAAACAAAAAAGCAATTTATCTGTAATTGTACCTTTATAATTTTGTAAGTGTAGTGTAAGCTTTTGTTAAAAAATAACAATCTCTTTAAAATATACATATAAACGAAAATCTTGAATATGTATTTTTTTTTCTAATATCATTTTACATGCCATTTTCCTTTACAAACATCGTGCGTCAACATTCATAATTTTTAGTCACAAATTACATTTTAAAACACACTAGCTGGAGCCCGTCGAATTCAACGGCCACTTTATTGACCGTAAATTTTCAAAAGTCGTCGCATCATTATTTAAATTCATTTCAAGTTAAAACATCTAATATAATTTACGACATTTCACTTAAAAAAAAGAAATTCGGAAAAATGCTTATAAATAGAAATATACTATATATGACATCACTTACTATAAAGTACTGTCAGTGTGACATCAAACTGACTCTAAATAAACAGTTGCTATATTTTATTTTCTATTTCGTTTAATACTAAGACTACATGTTAACTGACCCCTCCACCATTGCCCGGGCAAATGATAATAACCTTAAATGAACCTTAAATTTGTATGATTTTATATCTTTAACTCGATTTTATTTGAATTTCTGTTTTTAAATGAAAGCATTATGAAAAAGTAATTAGCTGTAACAAAAAAATTACCGCGAACCGAATGAAAAAAAAATGAACAGAACGAAACTCTGCCTTGTGATCCCGGTAATTGCGGCAGCGCATACACGGCCGCTAATAATATTAAAAAAATTCCAAAAAATTAACCTGGAACAGAACGAATTGCTTGGGAACGTATTGCTTTGGCTCATGATAAAGTAACTTTAAATGAAACATAAATTTGTAAAATTTTATATCTTTAATTCGATTTTGTTTGAATTTCCATTTTTAAATGAAAGCATCATGAAAAAAATAATCAGCTGTAACAAAAGCATTACCTCGAACCAAAGGAAACTCTGCCTTGTGACCCCGGTGTCTGTGGCAGCGCATACACGTACCGCTAGTAACATGAAAAAACTCCCAAAAATTAACCTGGAACCAAATAAACCCGACCGCCGTTGCCCAGGCCCCTGATAATAACCTTAAACGAACCTTAAATTTGCATGATTTTATATCTTTAACTCTATTTTGTTTAAATTTCTATTTTAAATGCAAATAATAATAATAATAATAATAATAATAATAATCGCGTGAAGCATAATCATATGCAACAAAGAAAATATATTACCTCAAACCGAACGGAACTCGGGCTTGTGACCCCGGTGCTTGCGGCAGCGTATATGCGAGCCGCTAATAACATGAAAAAAATCTTAAAAATTAACCTTGACCCGATCGAACTTCTGACTCGTGTTTTGCTGCCTGTGTCTTCGGCACCATATAGCAAGCATTTTACGCACGCGCTGCAAAATCCACTTTCCTATACCAGGGGGCAATATAGGAAAGTGGATTAAAAAAATAGGATTTAAATATATATATATATATATTATTTTAGTTTGGTGGAATTACAAAGATGTATATTTTGAGCTGATTCCATGACAACAAATAATCAATTCAGAAATTTACTACCAACATCTTGTGATGTGACATTTCCATATAGCCCCGACCTTGCACTATTGAATTATCACTTATTTCAAAGTTTATAAAAGGATTTTAACGGTAAAATAAATCTGTTATAACTATGAGCTCAAATCGCAAATGGTTGATTTGTTTGCTGACAATTTGTTAAAATGGTTGATTTTTAAGGACCAGAAGATGTGAATGCACAAATTCAAGAAGTGACTAAAAAGATAGCAAGAGATCATCGAATAGAATGGCAGATATTTGACTAATTGGAGTTCATTTTCTGGGTTGAAAAAACTAGATCATATTTTCACGCACACAAATATACCCTCCCCCCCCCCAAAAAAAAAAAAAAAAAAAAAAAAAAATAATTCCTTGCTTTTCCAATAACAGATTAACAATTAGCGCCCATCGTTATTTGAGGACAGCTAATAAAATAGCACGTATATTTTTGTGGTTTCTTGGAATGATTTCTGCTTTTTAGTGGTAGTTTATAGCGTCACTCTAAATTATCCCTGAAAGTTTTATGTGCCTACTATTAATTATTATTTCATAATTTGGATAGCCATTTTATGATTTTTCATTCGTCGCTCAAATATTTGCTTTATGAGCAAGTATACTAACTTAAATCAAGTTGAATAATAATATATATTATAATACTTAACTTTAGAGATATTTGTCAACATATAATAGGAAATTAATATGCTGTCTAAAAGTTTTTCTATATCGAAGTTTCTCGCTAGAACACTAAACGTTATCAAATGAGGATAGGCTTTAAATTTAAACTATCAAAATAATTGTTTAAGTTAATATATTTTACTGTCAGATGTCTATATTAATTTAGGAGTGAAATAATCAACTAATAATATTTTGCAAAAATAATTCGGGTGTTAACGGGTTAATGAATAGTTTTGAAATCGCATTTCTTGAGTGTTAAATGATTAAACGTATACGAATGGTTCAGTTTTTTTCGAATAATATAAAATATTTTAATTTAATATCAATCTCTTTAACATTATGAGTATTAATAGTTTTATATTTTCAAATATATTGCAGATTTTGGGGTGCATTTAGTATTTCATAAGACAACGATAAAAAAAATTATATTACATTGTTCAATGGGATTTAGAGTTTCAACGGTGGTTGTTAAAAAAATTAATTTTAAATATCCAATTTTTAGGTCTGTTTACAAATTATTACGTAAGAATAGTTTATTTGATAAAATGGTTTTACATATTATTTTGTGATCTAATTTGATAGTGAATTTCATGGATGTATAATGTATTTTATAAATAGATCAAAATAACGTTATGTTATTTTCGACACCAGCATTTGTGCGATTTAAATTTTTTGTGTAAATTTTGAAATACTAAAATTTATTCCAAAATATATATATATATATATATATATATAAATAAATAAACAAATAAGTAAGTAAAAATAATAATAATGAATTAATTAATACTACTTCCAACTTGAAAATTAACTCCAAACATATTTTTGTTTTTTTTGTTATCATTTAAATTCATTCTGTATATCTTCATATTATGAAAACAGATTTTAGTAACGTTCATGTTACAAAGAAAAATATTTTGCTAGATTTAAAGGTCATTTGTAAAGGAAGTTATTTCAATAGTAAAGCTTTCAATTTAAGAATACATATACATTAAATGTCTCTTTTTTAACACAATTCACATGAAATGCTTCAATAAATTATCATTTATTTCTGGAATTAAATAAAGCATAATAAGTATAGTGCAGTACAATTTCCTAAAATATTGTTAGATTTATTTTTACATGTTTTCCTTACAAAGGTATCCTATTTTTTCTTTTTCTTTAAAGCCCTACTTCGAAAAGAAATACTCCATTGCAATAAGACATATATCTAATTATAACCTGTTACGATAAAAATAAATTTATAAATGTAATATGTTAAAAGTTTTTATTTCTTATTTTTTTTTGTTATATATATATATATATATATATATATATATATATATATATATATATATATATATATATATATATACATATATATATATATTTTTATACACAAACATCTCTGGAAATTATGTTATTTTTTAGACACGATAAATTTCGACACGATACATTTCGATGTCTAAGTTAATGGGAAACAAAATAGTATGTTTACTTTATGTTATATTATGTTATTTATTTATTGTTTTACCATAACCATATGGATCAAATTATTTACATTTGAAACTAACTTGTGAAACTCTATCTGACAATAATTAATCTTTAATATAATATTTTAAATTGGAATATGAGAATGCCGTAGATAATGGAAGTATTGTATTCGTTCAAAAACATCGATAGCTAGTTAACATTATATTTAGTTTTTTTAATGTCTCTGAGCTCAAATAAGTGGTATTTGGCAATTGGTCAATGTATAAGTGTGTATGTATATGTACATGAATATTTGTATATATGTATGCATTTGCGTGGAAAATCTGTTGGTTAGTATGCGTCCGAAATGGATAAATGACAAAACTTCGAAATGATAATGGACATAGATAGGAAGTTTTTTTTTTCAGTGAATATATATCTTTTTCTAACTGTTGGTGAAAATTTGATAACCAGAAGTAAGATATTAATAACCGAAGTCAGGCAATGAAAACCGAAAGTGCTTCTAAAAAACGATTCTTTCAATTTTATTCAAAATTACAACAGAAACATCCTGTTAGGGGTCTTTTCTTACATATTGTTGGATAGTTTAGGAAAATTAAGAAGACTTGAATAAATAGTTCAATTTTAGATCTCGCAAGTAGGGTTTTTGGAAAACGGCTTCACGTATTTTGTTAAAACTTATCACATTAACTTCCTATTGTATACTAGTATGTTTTTGTACATAATTGTTAGTTTCCAGTAAACAAAATGAGTTTGCCAAGTTTTAGAGAAGATCGGATATGGAACCGAAAATTCATATCTCATATTGGCTCAAACTTGCTTTATAAACACCTTTTCAGATGATCTTTTATGTGTATTATATGGTTATTACAAGGAAATTGACAAACATTCTGTCAGTTTTAAATCTCTGAAATTGGTGTTTAATAACCTTTTATGTATCTAACCGACGTACATATTAGTTTGCATTTGCAAGAAAACTGTTTGGTGTCTCATTATTTGTGCTAATTGTATGCCTTTTGACCACTCTATCGCCAAAAAGAGTGTATAATATGCATAATCGGTGGAAAAGAATGTCTTATAGTTGTTACACACAAGTTTTTTTTTTTTTTTTTTTTTTTTTTTTTTTTTTTTTTTTAATGGCAAAGCCAAGAGAAGATACCTAATAATGACAGAGAACAAAAAAATATTTATGGTAAACAGTGGTCCCCAATCTCTACAGTTTATAACATAATCTATGGAACAGATACAGAGATGTATAGTAATGGTTAAATTTGCAAATGCAGGTGATACCATACGGAAAAACATGATTGGGATTAGCCTACAGATGACTGATTAACTGGAAAATCGGCGCATGGACATCACAGGTCAAAATGTATATATCTAAAAAATAGAGGACATCCGAATTCAAATGCGTTACTACCGTGAAATGAGGTTCTTTTGATTTATAGGGAATGAACGCTAGTGTTCCGAACTTCTGGGGTCTATCATCACTAACTTAACATCGATTTATATTATATCCATCACTAATTTTTAATTGCTATGTTTGTCTTATTGACTATAATATATATTAAACATAATTCATTAAAATTAGTTGCAATTATTAAGGGGACATAAGACTCTTAGAACTTCAAAAACGTCGATTTAATTATAGTCTTTTTATAAGTAAATGATTGTTAACTAAGCTTCATTGGGCTTGTCTAATTGTTACCCATAAGCTTATTATGTATTTTGAAATGTAATTTTAATAATTTATGTGTTAATAATAAATGTGCATTTTTCGACTTGTGCGCAGGATATCTCTGAAACTATTCAATATTTTTTATTCAAATTTTCACATATTATGTAACATGTCAGATCTTTCAAACGGGACCTAAATTTGTATCCCCTCCCCCTCTATTTTCCATACAGGTGTATACTTCAGATGTTCAGATTTTATAAAAAAAAAAAAAAAAAAATCTTTAAACTTTATATATATAAATACTTCTAACTTTAACAAATTTATATTCAGTTTGAAGTATCTGATTTGTTACATAATCTGTCAAAATTTCAAGAAAAACTATTAAATAGTTTTAGAGATATCCTGCGCGCATGGTGAAAAAAAAAAAAAAACATATTTATTATTAACACATAAATTATTAAATAATTCACACATAATTTAAATTATGTTCCAAAATGCATAATAAGCTTATGTGTAACAATTACACATGCCTAATGAAGAATAGTGAACAATAATTTACCTAAAAGAAGACTATAAATCGATGTTTTTTGAAGTTCTAAGGGTCGTATATCCCCTTAAATAAAATAGTAACTAAAAGTTTGTAACACTGAGATCTACCAATGTATCTCAGTCCTGTTAGCTGACGCAGATATACTAACAAACGGATTTGTAAATACCTAAAATTTTCAATAGAAATAGTAGGTTTAGTTTATAATAAAAGTTCTGTGATTAAGTAAGCCACCAAAAATATTACAAAAATCCGAATTGGTGACAGCTCTTCAAACGGTAACAGCAGATAATACCAACTAACATATAACACCATTTGATGTAGGATGTGCAGTTGAAGTAGATAGTGTAATTGAGGTAGGATTATCAAAGTTCAGGAATTCCATATCTGGTTCGTTATGCTAGCATTCGTTGATGTTGGCTAAAATAAGTAATCAATAGCCGTATGGAGCGTCAAGAAGTTAGCAGTTGGCAAATAATGACGACTAAACATAAAAACACGGTAACTGTCCAATCGCAGGTCACATCATGTGGTACGGTTCTTATAAATTATCTTAGATCCAGTTAAGACATCAATAAGTACAAAATGCTGGGTTTCAATGTATTAGTGCTGAGTTGATTGTTTTAAAGCACCGATCGCATTTTACTGTAGCAAACAGCTGCCAACATCTTAATGAATATTCCGTAGTATTTTTAGTATCTGCCACACTACCTTAAGTTCCACGATAATTAATTTTTAGGGTAATTTTCGTCTGAAACTATTACGATTAAATAAGAAAAAAAAAATATTCTAAAAAAAGACTTGTGTGAAAAAAGGCGGGTACTAATAATGCTATGGAACATTAATGGAAAATTTATGGCACCACATTTGCAGTTTTTCCGGGTATTTTCGACCGAAAATTACACCAAATGAAGCATGGCAAGCCAAGCACATAATAATTAATCTAATATAAAAAATATCGTCTGGGATTTGCTACACAGACGGTGAAAAGCAGACATGAGGCTGCCATTTCATTCAACAGTTGTGCACTTTCATTTTATATATGTCATACTCACTGAACAGCTATTCGTTGGCCAGATTTTATTATTTTTGTATTGATTTCTTTGTACGGATTTCTAGACTGACATTTCAAAAGAATAACGTTTTGGCTTAATGTATTATGCTGTTCCACAGGGAATTCGTAGTTCTCCAACATTTCTAGATTCTCTGATACCTAGTCAGGTACACGGGGGGGGGGGGGGGGGGGTATGTTCTTGCATGCATGTCACTGTATTAATTTCTAATTAATATTCTAAGAAATCAAAAATTTTATTTCTGCTTCAAATTTCTTCCTTTTCGTTATTTAAATAAAATATTTGATATTTTTTTAATTTTTAAATTTTAAATACTTAATAATATTTCATCAAAGAAATCACATTTTTCGTTGTTATAATTTTAGAATTAACTATTTTATTAAATAAAAAAAAATATATATATAAATAACAATATGTTGCATGCTAGTTTGAAATATCTTCTGAAACCTATTAATAATACGTATTAATCGGTGTGTTCCCACTTGCAGAAGAGGTGAGCAGACCTTGTATTGAAAATTTGACTTGAATACTATTAAAATTAACGTTTTCTTTTTCTTTGTTAATACCATTAAAAAAAATTGTATTGTTTCTGTTCTTTGTACATTCCATTGCCATTTCCATGTATCATACTTTAAATAGACATCATTTTCTATAACAATTCAGAGCTGCTTTATGCGTCTATTTTAAAAATTAAACTCATTATGTTTTACAAAGAATTAACTTATATATGTATATATATATATATATATATATATATATATATATATATATATATATATATATATATATATATATATATATATATTGTATTAGTATTTTTTACATTTGAAAGAATGATATAATGAAAATTGTTTATCTTAAAAAGTTCAGGATGACGAAATATGATTTTTTGAAGCGTAAATATTTACCCACACTACTCAACGAAGTACAGGGTTATATATAAATATATATAAATTTTAATTTCATTATGCAATGCTAACATTTTAAGAGCAATATATTCAGGTAGAAAATAAAGTTTCTGATTTTCTTGTTTATGTATGCATTTGTTTATTTATTTGTAGAATGGAAAGTTGCTTTTATGCTAACGTGTCAACACTTTTAAAACTTATCTTAAACTGTTTACTTTTAATTCAGTATGGGTAAATGTAAATATCAAGGAAAAATCGTATTAGTCAAGGTATATTTACTCCACATCTGGTATCCATGAAAAAATAATGTAAATAAAATAACTGTTTGCTAAAGAAAATACTTCAGAAATCAAAATATTTGAAATTCACATTATATGATTTTCATTACTTTGTTTATATGATATCAAAATTTTCTACTAAATTTCAAAATGTCGATAAATATTACGCATATAAGGTAGTGGTGTTTAAAACTTATTTTTCCGAATTCAAACATAAATCTGACGTTGGAAAAAAAAAAATATTCATTGTTTTAATTTCACTTGTTATTCCTTGAAAAAAAAAATGTTTTATTATTATTATTATTATTATTATTATTATTATTACTAAAAGAAAGAAAGAAAAATCTATAATAATAAAAATGATGTCTGTCTCTCTGTCTGAGCATCTGTCGTTCAGCCCTATTGAACGCAGAACTACAATATTTGACATACGGGTGCTCAGAAGCCTGCTCGAGTGCATAGTGAAAAAAGAATTTAAAAATTTCAATTTGTTCCGGAGATATTAATTAAAATGTCGACCCATGTCAAATCAAACAACGATTCAAAATCGGGCGCGACCGTCATTTTGTTCCGGAACCGCATACCTGAAAAGAAAAAGCAAAGTGAGGAAGTTTCGTGGGTTTTTGTAAAGCGATCCTGCTCGAATGGTTCGAGATATCGAAATACACCTCTACCAACAAAAATAGCATTTATTACCGATTCTTACGGTACATTTTTTTAAAATACAGATTTTTTATATTTAAAAAAAAAAGTTTTAAAAAGGGTCGAAAATTTCTCTTTTTCTCGATCGTCTTTTTTGAAACGCCCTGTACGACCGAGAAACTGTTCCATTTCTTAACAACTGGTATATTCAGAAAGGTCATTTAATCTTCTTTCGAACCATAAAAAACATTTTTACAAAATACGGATTAGCGATGGATATTTTTAGATTTTACGAAACATCGATTTTTTCACAAAACATTTTATAACTCAAAAGCGTTTAGAGATAAATATTTTTTTTTTTTTTTTGTTGTATATAGATCTCGCTTCAACAATTCAATTCCCAAAAGATTGAGAGAAAATTTCAAAAACTGAATGAGTTATATATTTTTTTAATTTTAGGCTTCAAAACCATTGAAAATGCCGTACTTCATTCCAAAATGAATACCGTAATCAAATAATGCAGACGTCCGTTGCGTCACCATAACAACCCGTTCAGATAGGAAGCATTTCTAGACGGAAGCGAAAAAAAATAACAGCTGGCACTGATTGAGAATCGGAGGTATTTTGAGTAGGATAAAAAATTGCAAATTTCTATATTCTTCAATGTTTTACTTTCGCACTTGACTCTTAGTAATCTTAATACCACAAAACAAACTTGCAGTTAAAATTTCATCGATTTTGGTCAATAAATATAAGGTTTACGTTTTAATTGCAAATTAACATGTCTCGAAAGAGGATGCCACTTTCTATAGCATCACTTAATTTTTTCACTTAAGGTAAAAATATGTGTATTTACCAAAAATATTTGTTTTTACTTCCATTAACCGACTACCGTAGGTATTGGAATTCGAAATTTCACCTGACTTACACGTTTTGAGGTGTCATGGCGCTGTAATATTTTAAAATTTCAATATTTCAGATTCTCATTATGTTTATTTTTATTTTTAATACGTCATTCGATACACATTTTAAAGTACGGTTACATTATCGAAAGTGGGATTCGAAATTTCACTCGATATACACGTTTTGAGGTCTCCTGATTAGGTTTTCTTTTGAATATCAATAGTGGAATTCCAGATTTCAGCTTATTTACACGTTTTGTCCTGAATGGGTTTTCTTTTGTATCTCAGCTACTAATTAAAATATCGAAAGTGGAATTCGAGATTTCACCTGATTTACACGTTTTGAGGTGCCCTGAATTAGTTTTCTTTTGTATCTCAGCTGCTAATTAAAATAATTTCATAAGTAATACATCATTTGAAAGCGTTGTTGATTTGGAATTGAATAGTACATTACAGAAATTCGATGTTTCGACATCTCTCCTGATTTAAAAGTTTTGAGGTGTCCTGAATCGGTTTTCTCTTTTTGTCTCAGTTATTAATTAAACAAAATTCACAAGTAATACATTATTTGAAAGCTTTGTTGAGTTGATACACATTTTAAAGTACTTTTACCGTATCGAGAATGGAATTCGAGATTTCACACGATTTACATGTTTTGAGGTGTCCTGAATCAGTTTTCTTTTTTATCTCAGCTACTAATTAAAATAATCTTATAAGTAATACATCATTAGAAAGCTTTTTTTATTTGGAATCGAATAGTGGATTACAGAAATTTCTACCGCCAGATGGTGGTGTAATATTTTCAAATTTCAATATTTTAAATTCTAATGAGCGAGGAAGGTGTTGTATGTTCTAAAACGGGGATAAAGCGCCGCAGCCGCCACCGAGCGGGACTTTGCTAAAGTCAGAAATTTGAAAGATCATAACATCCCAGGTAGCACAGTATGGTATTTTCAACGTTGAACAAACGGCAATGCAATCCGTTGAATTATCGTTTTTTCGTAACGTTAATAATCTGAAAATATGTCTCGGTTATTTCCTCATCTTTTAACAGTTGTTTTAATACATTTTACAACGTAAAAAAAAAAAAAAAAAACCCGTTGTAAAAGAGTTGTTCAAAATCGCAATACTCTCGTGTTTTTTATATCAGTTTTCAACGGTTTTTCTTATGTCTTATAAACGTTGAAATCCAAGGAAAATAGCTAGCTCGATATATCCATTGAATTTTCGTTTCTAAAATATTGCTAATAATTTAAAAAAAGAAAAAATTCATATGTTAAAAAAGTTTTGGAACATTCTTTTTTACTTAATTTTTAGACTTTTATTTATGATTAATTTTATTACTTTTTTAATACTCAATATGCGAAAATATTAGATAAGTAAAAATTTTTAACTTCTGTTTTTCGAGGAAAGCTAAATCTTATAGCACATACAACTGCACTAAATTTGATATGTGAGACAACCAATATAAAAACGAATGCTGAATTAGTTACGGGTGTGTATCAGCCGACAGGCGATGCTCTCATTACTCACTTTCAGAGATTTTTTACATGACTACATCTCAACATCTGTTAATTAAAATTGCTGCAAATTCTGTATAAAAATCCTTTATTCTGAGAAGCTATATAAAACTTTAGTGCATGTTAAATAACTGCAAGTGGCGCTTTTAGATAGAACATACTAATTTTCTTAATCAATTGTTTATGAAATTTGGTGTAATTTTAATCAACAGATGCTGAGATGTATCTATGTGGAAAACAGTTCATAGTTAAAATTCATAGATTTCAATAAAAAATACTATACTAATTATATATATTGTTTAAAAATTATTTTATTTATGTAAACTCTAGTTAGTTTTCATTCACACAATTTAATAATAATAAAGCTAAAAAATCGAATATTTAAAATTTCCATAAACCAACATTTAGATCCCTGTGATTGTATATTTATTAGCTAAGAGTATATATTTGAAATTAAAGAATAATCAAAATGATAATAATTTGTGATTATAATAATAAGATAAATAAATCTAAGCGGAAATTGGGAATGTTATTTAATGTAAACAAAAATTAAAATTTGCAGTTAAAAGAAAATCAAAAAGATAATAATTTTATTAATAATCATAGAATAAATAAAATCAAAGCAGAAAATGGGAATGTTAATTAATGTAAACAAAAATTACAGTTTGCAATAAAACGAAAATCAAAAAGGTTATATTTTTATTAATAATAAAATAAAATAATTAAATGAAAGCGGAAATTGGGAATATTAATCAATGTAAAAAAAAATTAAAATCTTCAATTAAAAGAAAATCAAAAATGTAATTTTATTAATAATAATAAAATAAAATAAATCTAAGCCGAAATTGTGAATGTCAGTTTTGCTCCTTGCACAAAATTTAAATTCTTAGAAAACAAGCTTTTGAAAAAGTATAATTTTTGTGTACATAAGACCTGATTTTAAGAATATAAAATTATTGCATATACTTAGTTCAATAAAACAATAGTAGCGTTACATTATATATAAATATATTTTTTCAGTAAATACGAAAAAAATAAAATTTTACAAAAGTACTGTTTTAAAAAAGAGTATTAAATATTTAAAGTTAGACTGACCCCTGAATATTTAAGACAAGAATTCAAACAAAAAATCAAAGAAGGAAAAAATAAACACTTACTTCATTACTTGAAAAATCTTGTTTAAATAAATATGCACCATCATCGATTAGACGAGAATTTTTAATATTATGCTAGCAGGTTCAACAAACCTAAATTCAAAGAATATTATAACTTTGAGCTTTTAAGGAGCTACCCAGCTAGCAAGTTTTATTACATTTCACTAATCTTTCGATGAAACAGTTTTAAATTGCGTTTAATTAATTATTCTTTCATAGAAAATATACCAATTTAACAGGAAAGCGATAACTTTATTCACATCACGTTCACTTTCAAAATGGCACTCGTCGTAAGACGCTTTTAAGGTTTGCCACAATATACTTGGCGATTTTTCATGTAGAACGGGAGAAAGCGTACAATATGGTACGCTTCGTTAGTTACGGTTTCCGAAAGCCAAAGAACATCCACATACTACTATAGTTAATTACTTTGCCGAAAGCTTCCCTTCTTATCATGTTTGAAGTTCTTTCGCAGCACACCATCTTCTAAAACTCTAATGAAAATTATAATACGCACATACCGCCAATTCACAATCGTGTATCGATATCAAGCTGGAAAGATTCAACGTTATTTGACGGAAATAATGATTTATAAAAAGTACCTATTAATTCGTTGAAAAAACATATTTTTTATTAGAATCAAAAAGGAAAACAAAAACTAATAAAATACATATTTTAAAACGTCGAAAAAACAACAGAAAAAGTACAACCATAAAAAAACGTTTGTTATAGGTTTTCTTTATTACTGAATAAATATTCGAAATTGTTCAGTGAGAATATTGCGAAATAAAAACTATTTTTCAACGGACATAAAATAACGTAAGCAATTTTTCACTGTTCAGACTTATTTGCAACGATATAACAACGTTATGTGTTACCTGGGATAGTGAGCGAACAGGCTGTTTCAGATAGTGAAAGTGGAAGAGGGCGCTGCAGGCTACCGAGCGGGAATTTACTGCGAATAAATTTTCCAATAAAGCTATTTTTACTATATGTCAATAAGCTGTTGTAAGATGTGAAACGGGAAAAAGGCGCCGCAGTCGCCACCAAGCAGGAGTTTCATAAAGTCGGATTTTTCAAAGATCGCGAACCAGCTGGTCGCCGAAGGTGGCTAGTAAATAAATAAATGTGAATCATTTTAGTCAAAACACACACATACACATCGTTATCTCTCTCTATCTCTCTCTCTGTCTCTCCCCATTTCATTATTTCGTGTGATTCCCTGAGCTGCAAATTTTTCCTGTTGCCAATCATTGAAAAATAAATTAAAAAAAATCTCAGTGAAATGCAAGCATGTAGTTAAACCACTGCTTTAGAAAGATTAGTATTTCTGCGATCAGTGCACTGGGATGCAGAATGCTCACGCAACCGTACGCAGACACACTCCTCTCTTTATTTATAACGTTAATTTTGAGTAAAATTTAGATTAAATTTTTACATATTGATATACAAAATCTACATAATAAATTTACGACCTTCAAGTTATTGTTATAATTATTAAGAAAACATCATGTTAATTAATTAATAAAATAAATTGTTTGATCGAAGTAAAATAAAGTTAAACAAAATTATAGAAAAGCGTAAGTATCATTTTTACTTTTATTTAAATTATATGCAAATTAAATACACAGATTTGACGCGCAAATATTTTTATGCAAAGTTAGTAATAGTAATATAACATTAAAAATATTTATTATTTTTTTTCCTTGGCAAATGACTTAAAACTTTTATCTATTAACGATGATTATGACAATTCACTCACACACATACAAAAAAAAAAAAAAAAAAAAAAAAAAAAAAAGATATTAATTGCAAAATAAATAAATAAAAAAAATTGTACATTTCCGTAGCTCCGTTATTTCGAAATTAATTATTTTCAATGTACTAACTGTATAAATCAGAGATAAAATAATATATTTGCTGCATATACTTCACGACGTGTAATATTTTATTCTTCTCTGTTTCCGTAGGCGGGAAACAATTATTGGTTTTCCCATCCTGGATTTTAAAACAATTTATTTTCGTGACTTGTTAGCAGAAAGAGACTATCAGGGAAACAAAAAATGAAGCCATTATATTTCTGAGCACTGCTAATTGACATTTTATGTTTGCTTGAATTTATTGTAAGATATATTCATTACATTTTAATGGATAGTTTTTCATATCGATAAAAATAAAGAATAATAATAGATATCGGTAATTGCTCAAAATATACGTGCAATTATATAATGCACTAAATTTAATTTTACATTTGCTTTTGTTATCCTAAATGATATCTTTTTAAACAAATTTTCAATTTTTTTAATTATTATTTATTTATAGTTTAAACTCTATATAAACTCACATGTATATTAATAGGCAAACACAAAATTTGTGGCACACTTTTAACACAGTAATTATGGGAGTAAGGAATTAAAAATGCTATCATTCAAATGGTACGCTTAGCCAGATTTGTAGAATGCAAAAATTTTTGTATTATGATATCAAGAAGTTTTTTTTAAAATACTTTTATTTTTTGATACAATATATACTTTTATATTTTGATAAAATTAGTTTTAGTTCCCCATCATACTATAGGTATGGGGAACTTAGGTAATCGTGAAAATTTTCGACCTCGTTTTTTTTTTACTTTTTTACACGTTTTCACATGTGCGCATTCCGAAAATTTCAAAATCTGTATGGTGCCCGTCTGTAGGGGTGTCTGTTAATTTGTTAGTCTGTGTACACGATATCTCAAGAACAAATTGTCGCAGAGAAGTCAGGTCAGTTTTAAAATATTACTTTCGACATCTGCAACATCCAAATTAAAAAACTTCGTAAGTTATTAGAAATTTAGGAATTTCTTAACATGTGAGAATAGGACAAAATTTCATTTAAACGTGCATTAAATGGAATATTTTTACTGTAAAAAATGTCAGACCAGTTTGAAAATACCAGTTTAGATCCCGGAATAAACGCCAGTAACTATAAACGTGTTACTTTGAAAATTTCGCAAGTTATTGGAAGTTTACGAATTTCTTACCATGCAGAATAGGGAATAATTTCACATAAACGTCAATTTTAAGGGATATTTTCATCGTAAAGATGTCAGGTCACTTTTAATATATTATTCAGGATACTGAAATGAATGCCATAGAGTATGAATTTTCAAAAAAAAAAAAAAAAAAAAAAAAAAATCGTAAGTTATTTAGAATTTACGATTTACATAAAATTGCAGAATAGGGCCAAATTGATCATAAACGTTAATTTTGAGGATCAAAAATGTATCGGACAACTTCAAAATAACATTTATGATACTTGTATGAACGTGATTGACAACAAATTTTCTAAAAGGAAAATTTCGTAAGTTATTCGTAATTTAAGATTTTATCAACGTAAGAAAAGTTAAATTTTTTCATATAAATATGCATTTTGAGAATTGTTGCATTGGAAAAAATTGCACGGAAACTAAACTAGGAAATTGACCCTAATAAAATAAATTAATAGGTTAGAATAAGATAAATATATCAAAGTTAAAGGTGGATAGCCCATTAGGCGGGGATTTTATTCTGTCACTGTGTCAAGTGTTTGGTCAAATTCATTTCTCTTAACATGATAGACGTGTTAAGAGAATGTCCTGGAACAGAAATTCATGAGAACTAAAATTTGATGGGGAACTGGGCAGATTCCAACCATTCCAAAAAGTTTTAATAAAATATAATCTTACCTTTATAATCATATAATAATAATAATAAAATACCTACCTAATTTGTAATAAAAACTTCTTCGCAACATCATTTATACGTTTATTAAAATTACACGTCATTCAACTTTTAAATATATTAACCGAAATCTAAAACTATCAAATGTTTGAGGTTTTATAAAGCAAGGAATATAGGGGCCACATACCTGGATTTCGGGATTAATTATGTTAATTAAATCATGGATGAAAGAGTTACACTTTTTCTGCCTCAGAATTTCTTTATAGAAACGTTTATCATATTTTTACAGTAATTTTATTTCTATTTTATAGGGAAGAAATTCTTGAACGAATACACTGGTGGAAAAAAAATCGGAACTATTTTATCATTGTTAAATGCATCCTTTAGACTTCATCGTGTTCATACACTCTCATACATACACACTAACACGTACACATATACATATATATAAACCTTATAATTGCAACAAAAATAATAAATCATATTATTATATATAATAATAAATCATATGTTATTTTCGTTTATTATAGGACAATTTCACACTAATTATTCCTAGTTTATATACGTACAAAAATATTATTGGTATTTTAGTAGTTTTATAATGAATTTGACGAATCTGTAGAACAAGAGGCTTCGTTTTCAGACAAATGAAGCGATTATTTTACACTGTTATCTATATCAATATTGGCACTAATATTACATTAATTTGCATAGAATATTTATATTATATCATTGAATTTTTATTAATCTATAAAATCTAAGACTTTTTATGTGTCAAAGATTTCAAATTATTAATTAAAGCTAAATTATAGCAAAAATTTTGAGTACAAATAGAAATAAAAATATTTCGAAAACATTTTGAAATAAATAAATAAAAGTCTATAATTTTAAATTGAATTACAATATTAAATGATCCCTTATGCCTTTTAAATAAGTAATGACTATTTTATTACATATGTTTATAAAATATGTTAAATGAAGTAAAAGAATGACTTCTAATAAAAATGAGAAAACATCTTATTTTACACTAACGTATTAAATTTGCAATTGTTTAAATTATTTGCTTAAAATTAGAGCTATTTAAATTGAAATAAAGAAATACAAACTGAATATTTTAATTTTCCTTGTTGACAAGTGAAAAATCCTCACATAACGTTTATTTTGTCTTTGCAAATAAAACAATATGCAGTGAAATTCTCTTTCACATTATTGAAAATCGTAATTTTTTCTTTCATCAGTTTCTCAGATACTGTTTCAAAGTCCATTGTGTAAGTGATATATATATATATATATATATATATATATATATATATATTTAATGAAATATTTTACGATTTCAATCTATATAGAAGTTTGTAATGTAGAAATTAATATTTTATTTTCCTCCATATTGTTCGAAAACGTTCATGAACGATGTTAAAATGTAATATAAAGCAAGTTATCGTTGTCTTTAAAAAAAAAAATAAAGAAAAATAAATGTTAATAATTCTTATTTTTTATCGTTATCTCTTCTACAAAAGGTGCCTGATTATATATATATATATATATATATATATATATATATAATTTGTATATGCATCTCTTTCTCTCTCTCAGTATATATATATATATATATATATATATATATATACAGAGAGAAAGAGAGATGTTCATACATTTTTTTTATTGTTTTTTTCAAAAATAAGAAAACTCCAAATACCAAGATATATTTACGCCTTTTTAGACCTTAAAAAAAAAAGGGCCAATTTACGTCTAAAGTAAATAATAAGATATATAAAATATTAAATAACTATAATAATAATAATAATAACACTGTCATTTTATAACATTCTTATAACATAGTAATCTGTCAAAAAAACATTAATTTCTCTGCTAACATGCATTTATTTTTATTTACTCTAATGATACACTTTCCAATTTATAATCGTTTGTCATATTAAGAAAATTTATCTATTTATACATGTTCTAAATTTGATAACTTTTATTGATGTGTCCCTGAAATACAACAATATTACCAATATATTGTGAATGATAATCATAGTGAATTAAACATAGTGATAATCATGGTGATAATCACTCTTAAGCTCTATTCCTTTCTCCCACTCTCTTAATTAAGAACAAATATATATATATATATATATATATATATATATATATATGATAGCTATCGTAATAAACTTTACACCTTAAAATTTAGCAATTAATAGATACAAAACAATACCAACACAACAAAAATACAACTGATTAAAATTTATAGGTAAGACTGATACAAAAATGTAGTGAAACAGATTACGAACCATTAAGAAACAAACACAATTTAAAAAACTTACGCCAACATGAATAATAATAATAAAAAGGACCATTAAACTTAATGACGGAGAAATTAAATAAAGGAGCACAGAAATAATAATTAAAAATGCTTAAAATTTGAATCATAAACACTGCAGGGGGCATGTACTTCATAAAGCTGTGAAAGCTGCATCGATTTATAATATATATATATATACATAAGTTTAATTCATTACATTCGTACATATTAGGTATTCATTGAGTTTAATTTTGGCATTTATACCTGATTAACCGAGTGGAAAAAAAAAATAATAAAGTCCAGTTACGAATACAGTTTTATGTTAAATAATTAAATCATTCCATCGAAATTTATGTGAATTTATGAATATGCAATAATTAAATACACAGTACGTATTTCAAATTTAACGTTTTTGTAATTTATCAAATTAAACTGATACTTTACAGTCAATACTTAGTGTAGTAGGAAATGGATATCTAAAAGGAATAGGAAGTTAAAAGCAACATTTCAGTTATGGCAGAAATTTCACAATCCTTGATTGTATTTTGTCTGTCATATATCCTGTGAAATTAGTAACAAATTAAGGGATATTTCGTTGAGATTTACTTCCATTTCAGTAAAGTAAGTACAGAACGAGATCTGTCAGAACGATTAGTTTCAGATTTAAGTAAAAGCCTTAATTGTTAAGAAGAGTGTATTAATTTTAAAGTACTCAGCATGAATAAACATTTCTAGATTCTTGAATGAATTAAGAGTTTCAGGGAAAAATTTCACTGCGAATGTAATTTAACATTAAATTTTAAGTGATACTTTTATATTAATTAAAATACTCTTTTTAAACATAAATATATGTTTGGAATGGAAATATTTCAGGAAACTCAAATATATGTTTACAGAATTAAACCTTAGATAATAAGTAAAAAATATCAAAACCCAGCTTTTTATCGTCTATATAATACTTAGTTCCCCATAATACTATAGGTATGGGGAACTTAGGTAATCGTGAAAATTTTCGACCTCGGTTTTTTGACTTTTCTACACGTTTTCAGGTGTGAGGAATCCGAAAATGACAAAACTTCTATGGTGTCTGTCTGTAGGGTGTCTGTTAGTGTGTCAGTGTGTCAGTGTGTCAGTCCGTTAGTGTGTTAGTCCGTTAGTTTGTTAGTCTGTTAACACGATATCTCACGAACAAATGATCGCAGAGAGGTCAGATTAGTTTTAAAATATTACTTTCGACACTGGCAAGAACCCTATTCATTTGCAACATTCAAATTAAAAAACTTCGTAAGTTATTAGAAATTTACGATTTTCTTAACATGGGAGAATAGGACAAAAAATCACTTAAACGTGCATTTAATGGAAACTTTTTACTGTAAAAATGTCAGACCAGTTTTAAAATATCAGTTTTGATGCCGGAATGAACGTCAGTAACTATAAATATGCTACTTTGGAAATTTCGCAAGTTATTGGAAATTTACGAATTTTTTAACATGGCAGTATAGAGCAAAATTTCACATAAACGTCAATTTTGAGAGATATTTTCATCGTAAAGATGTCAGACTACTTTTGAAATATTATTTAGGACACTGGCAGGATTATTAATGACTATGAATTTTCCAATATAAAGATTTCGTAAGTTATTGGAAATTTACGAATTTCTTAACATGGCTGAATAGAGGAAAATTTCACATAAACGTCAATCTTGAGGGATATTTTCATCGTAAAGATGTCAAACCGCTTTCGAAATATTATT
The DNA here is from genome assembly GCA_963930645.1 of Salticus scenicus. Classification (NCBI taxonomy): domain Eukaryota; kingdom Metazoa; phylum Arthropoda; class Arachnida; order Araneae; family Salticidae; genus Salticus; species Salticus scenicus. The sequence continues at coordinate 86,010,859 of OZ005654.1, read as the reverse complement.
TAGGATACTGGTATATGGATATAATAGACTACGATTTTTCCAATTTAAAAAATTCGTAAGTTATTTGGAATTTACGATTTACTTAACATGTCAGAATAAGGCAAAATTGAGCATAAATTTCCATTTTGAGGATCGTAAATGCATTAGACAACTTCAAAATTACATTTATGATATTTGTTTGAACATGATTGAATACAAATATTCTAATAGGAAAATTTCTCATTCGTAATTTACGATTTTATCAACATAGCGAAATTGTATTTTTTTCATATAAATATGAATTTTGAGGATTATTGCATTGGAAATAGTAGGATGAAAACAAAACAACGGAATTGACCCTGATAAAATAAATTAATAGATTAGAATAAGATATATATATCGAAGTGAACGGTGGATAGCCTATTAGGCGGGGATTTCATTCTGTCACTATATCAAGCTTTGGTCAAATTAATTTCTTTTAACATGATTATAATATGTCTCGCACTAGAAATTTATGAGAACATAAATATGATGGGGAACTGAGCAGAGTCCACCTATGCCAACTAGTTTATTGATGTATTGAAAATATTTTTCGTATGTACTTCAAGTAACACTTTTAAAATTTTAATAATAATAATAATAATAATAATAATATATTGAAATTTTCTTTCAATTTTTTAAACTTTGTTAACGGACAATTGTTCTTTTACAGTTGTTCCTGAATTAAAAAAAAAAAAAAAATGAAATTGGAAGTATAATCAATATATTAATTTTTAAATATGAAAATTGCACTGTATATAATGCATATTATGCAATATGTAAAAATAAAAACAAAGTAATTGTAAGTAATTAAAATAATGAAATATAAATTAATGTTCAAATTGAGCTCTGAAATGAAAACGATATTCCAGCATAAGTAAGATGTAACAAAAGAGTATGTAATTTAACAAATATCCGTCTATCTGTTTATCTATCAATCTATTTATCTATTTATCTATCTTTCTACATATATGAATACATATATATATATATATATATATATAAATCATGCTGGTTGCATATATATATTTACAATATAATCTAAATAAATGCATATCAATCAACAAACAAAGTTAAGTAAAATATACTTACAAATCAATTATACAAAAACTGAATTATTTGGGAAAATTGGATTTATATTTATTATAAGAAAAAAATAATAAAAATTTAGTTCTTTATATATATATATATATATATATATATATATATCTTATTTTTTGGACGAGGATTTCCAATATTTGTAGAGAATCTGTAAAACGTAATCCGCAAATATTTTAGGAATTCCTAAAGTAACTTAAATGTCACTGCTGGACATTTCACGTTGACATTGTCTTACCAAGATCAATAAAACAACTTAAATCTCTTAAATTAAATGTATTTCTTTTTCTTAGTGATTTCATAACAGGATTTTCTGTGATAAAATGAAAAGATATAAAGCTTTAAATATTTAGAAACTTGTTCCGTTGTTTTACTTACGTTAATTCAATGACCATGAAAAATTTTTTAAGTGATAAAATGCCAATATAATATAAGATTTTAAGAGTTTTAAATTTGTTTTTTGATAAATAATTTTGGTATTAAAATATGTTTTCATAAAATTTTATTTAAGTACCAAATGTACGAAGGGCCTAAATAAACTTTCAGTTAGGTAATGAAGGAAATAAAATTGTAAAAAATTATTTTTGATTGTTTAAGATTTAAAAGCTTTAATTCACGGATATATTTTATAATTATTATTTTAAAGATTAACTCTTAATATATGTTTCAAATTTATTATTTATTCTTCACTCATTGTAAAGTTATCATAACGATTTGAATTTTTCGAAAATTAATAAATTTTGACTTGCGTTAGAGATATTAGTTAAATTCATAATATTTAACTTATACCATATGGACGTTCCGTATTTTCCCATATTCTAATTGTTTAAGTTTTATTCATGCAACATCGTTTAGTCAGTAGCATTATAAAGGTATAACATCCCTGAAAGACTGAAATGCAGTTTTATTCTTTCTTTGAAAGAGCTAAATAGCAAAATTGCTCAAAATAAGTTTAAAAAATGACATCATTCATAAATATTGATTACCGGTAATTTCCAAAAAGTAATATTTTTAAAATTTTTATAGCAACCATTTAGACAAATCGGGTTGCTTAAAAAGTTTATATTTTCTGTTCAACAAGACTGTTAGAAAAACCACATAACTGTTTCTAGGAAAACAACCGAATTACGGTACAGAGAAAAAGCTAACTTATGCTACTTTCCTATATTACTCAAAATTTTGTTTCTATGGTGAAAACTGACCATATATTAACTTACAATATATATATATATATATATATATATATATATATATATATTTAGATCTCAAAAATCTCAAAATTTTAAATAAAATCTTAATAGTAGTATGGCAAAGCAAATTGCAGAATATTTTATGAAAAATATTTTGAATACGCCTCGCAGTTGCTTTTATAAATATGATATAATAAAAATTAAAATATTTGGAATTTAAACTATTTTCTAAAGTTAACATTTATATATATATATATATATATATATATATATATATATATATATATATATATATATATATATATATATATATATATATATATATATATATATAAGATATAATATCATGTAAAATTGCCACGACTTTCGCTTATCCAAAACTTAAATATTATAAATTAATATTACAGAAAAAAAAGTTAAGATAAAGTATACTGTATGTTAGAGTACTTCAAAACATAATTAAATATATGTTATATGTATTTTGTAATATGCATATCTGTGTATTGGGGGCAATCACCCACCTAAACTTGCCGTTTTGATATACTGCGTACATTTATAATGCATTTACGAATGAATAAATAAATTCAGTCTTCTCCAGCCTAAAATTTGGTTGTTTCAAATTATTTAGACAAAGTGCTTCTTCATCACCTTTTCAGTTCTAGAAAACGTGATGAAACATTTGAAGCATCAGTCCCATATGATTTTCAATTTCTTATTAAAAGAATTGACACTCGGATTCAGAAAACTTAAAAACACATAATTAAGACAAAAATACAGTATTGAAAACTGTGTCATAAAGAATTATTATATTTCGTATATAGCAAATTTCCTGGACTTGGTAGAATGTGGTAGACCATTTTCGGAAAATACGTTAAATACCCCTTTATACTGTCTGCAAATTTGACACAACACACACTTTACTTAACACTAGAACGCCCGACGGAGTCCTTTCGACTCCAAGTGTTATTTAAACACTTGTTATCTCTCTGAAATTTTAATTTTCCTTACTTTCCTTCCGTGACTTTTATTATTTTTTAAATGTCTATTTATTCCGAAAATTTTAATTTATTTCCTTATTTTGTTAAGTAGTTATAAGCAAATACTCCTAGAACGCCCGACGGAGTCAAATCGACTCCAGAGAAAGCAAAATAATATTTTCACGATTCATGACCTTGGGATCCGTAATCTTTGTCTCTGTTATAGAAAAGGAGTGTTTTTCATGTCCATTCCTTCTTTCTACCCGTTTGTTCGGTAAAAATTGTTAGTTCTGTGCACCTGCTGGAAAGATTGTTTGCTTTTTGCGAAATACATTCATTTAGTTATTTGATTTGCGTTTCGTTTGAAATCATGTGTCTGTTTTTCATTTTGCTGAGAAATTGTGTTCTTTAAAATAAAAATAAAATATTTCAATATGTCGCGTAAAAAGGTCAGAAGAAATAACACAAGAAGAAATAACCGCGCTTTTACGGGAGCTTTCAGAAAATGACACTGAAGGTAGCGATTTATCCGAAAATGATGATGAAAGGGAAGAAATTATATATGAAAATAATATTTCTTTGGTTTCGGATATAAATAAAGAATGTGGCGCACCGAATGATGAATCTAATAAAGGGGAATTTCATATTGCTCCTGATGGTACTCAGTGGAAAATAATGCGTACAAATACGAATCCTCCTGGAAAATATTCGAAGCAAAATGTGATGAGTCAAATCCCTCTTCCAACTATTTATGCCAAAAAATTCGTAAAATCTAAGAGTGTTTTGAGCGCTTGGTCATTATTTATAGACAGAAAAAATTTGCAACAAATAAAAGAATGCACTAAAACAGAGGCAAAACATGTTCTTCAATCTGATAATTGAACAGTTTCTATAGATGAACTTCGTTCATTCATTGGAATTTTATATGCTCGAGGCGTAAGTGGTGCAAAAGGCATTGATATACATTCCTTATGGTCTAATTAATGGGCTTGAATTTTTGCATTCAAACTATGGGTAGAAATAGGTTTTCAGAAATTCTACGATTTCTTAGATTTGATGTGAAAGCTATCATATATACTCGATTGAAAAAAGATAAATTTGGAATGATATTCAAAATTTGGAACAGATTTGTTGAAAACTGTATTGCCTGCTTCAATCCTGGGTAAAATATAACAATAGATGAACGGTTATTTCCAAGTAAAACTCGTTGTTCTTTTACGCAATTTAAACCTTCCAAACCAGATAAATATGGACAGAAATTTTGGCTAGCTGTAGATCCTAAAACAAAACATTGTCTTATTCAGGCAAAAGTGAAAAATGGCCCCCGGACCAAAGTTTATCAGAATATGTAATGATGCAATTGATGCAACCCTTTCTAAACAGAGGAATAAATTTGACAGCTGATAATTTTTTCACATCTCTACATTTGGCTAAAACACTGCAGAAGAAAAGAACAAGCTTAGTAATGACTGTAAGCAGAGCCAGGAGAGAAATTCCAAAATCAATGAAAAATTTACAGGATATGAAACAAAAATTCTAAAACAGGAAGAAACGGGTACTACTCTTACAGTGTATCAAGGCAAGAGAAAAAAACGTTATTCTGAACACTCTCCACCCGTCCGTTGATATTGAAAAGAACAAAAAGATGACAACTGAAACCATTAGATATTACTATGAAACAAAATGTGGTGTGGACGTTTTTGATCACATGGCCAGGAAATACTCTGTAAAAGCTTCCTCAAGAAGATGGCTTGTGCCCACCTTTTATAATATCTTAGATTTAGCTGCAATACATACTTGAATCATTTACAAAGAGATTACTGGAGAAACAAAGCTAAGCAGGCAAGGGTTTATTCAATTACTAACAGACGAGTTACGTAAAAATTACATATCTGCTAAAAATGAAAAAAAAAAGAAAGCTTTTCATGGCGCAGCCACTCAGGAGAAACAGGAAACCTCAGGAGACGGAAATGTGAAATAAAACTTTGTAAAGGAAACATGACTTTCAAAGATTATATATTATGCGGGAAAATATTTATTCAAGATTTAATATACTTGCACAGCCTGTATTCCAGAAAACTATATGTAAAATTATTCTTGAAGTGTTTGATTTTATTGGATAATATTTCTAATCGAAATTTTTAAAATTGTACATTTAAATATTTTTCTCTTATTTCTAAAAATGAAAATGCTGTTAAATATATATTGAAATACTCTAGTTTAATTATTTACTTATATCAGGGCGTTTGTATATTAATAATCCTTCTAAAATTGGCAGCAGTCGAAACGACTCCGGCGGGCGTTATAGGGAGGAAAAGGTAGCGGGCGTTCTAGTGTTAAATTCCGCGCAATGTGATAAATACACAAGCAACTTAAGACTTAAAATTCACTTCCAGCAGTTTCCAAGATTAAATATAAAATAACTTGATTATTTTGTACTAACCTGTAAACGATTAATGGATTTTTTTTTCTACCATATTATATACAAAATATGTTTTTATGCATCTAAAAATATATGCTCTTTTTTAATTTGTTTATAGTAGTGTTGTAACAACTCGTTTACAACTTTCTTATTATCTTCCATTTTAATCGCTAGAAAATGTCTATATCTTGCAAATAAAGACAAGCCATCTAATTACTATTTTTTTTTTTTTTTTAATTCAAACGGAGTGAGATAATTAAATTTTATTAAACTTAAACAGATTTTAAAAGTCAGAAATCTAAAATGTAATAAACACACCAGACTTCGAGTTAATTATCGCTCTTCAATTAGCTTAAGAAATGAAATCGCACAAAATCGCTTTTGTAAATTTCAACTCCAAAATATTCCATTTATCTTAGTAAGATCTAGAATTATTTATATTAAGACTGTTAGAGTATTTAATTGAAAAAAAATTAACTTCCTTAATTCAAAAATGTCATTTTAATGAAATAAAACAGAGAACGATTCATTTCTTTTTCCGTAAAATATTACTCCTAAATATACCAATATTTAACTGAACACGAAAAATTTCCCTTAAACTCTTTGCAAACCGATGGGTGCCCACCAGCGGCCGAGCAGTTCTGCACTCAAAGCTGGTAGATGTGAGGTGCTAGGTTCGATAACAGGTCAAGCTCGTGCACTAAGCTGTTCAAAGTTTTCCGTGGTTTTTTCCAAAACCTTCGTAAATACGGGCTAGGATCCATTAGAATGACTTCCATGGAGGAACCCCACCCCTCCCCTCTGGTTTGAGAACCTAATGGCCTTAATATCCACAACCACTCCCAGCTTTCCAAAACGACAAGTTAAATTGAAATAAAATCTTATTTTACACCAACTGAAAACTTATGTGTTCATCCTGACATTGTCACCGAGATTATCCCAACCTAACGCTAGATCTAACTGATGACTTTAACTCTTCTAACCAAATACCCCTTATGCAACTATACGCCATTTCAAACACTTGAAACCTAAAAGATTGACCAGCCCTAACCGCACATCTTCTGCAAATGATATTCTCAGGAGGTCCTATGTATGAATAGGACTACAATGGACATCCTATGGACGCTTTTAGGATGTATTATGGACAAGTATGTTTTTAGGGTGTGTTGATATGGACAAGTGTGTAGGGATAGTTACATAGTCTAAAGTTTCTAAACACTATGAAGCAGAAATTTTGTCCCTGTACATAATGTATTACAGCTCTGCTGGATGTAAAATCCGTGATACAGATTTAGAATACCAAACATGGACTTCTTGTTAATATTTAATTTGGGACATGCTAATATAAGATGCATGGACACTGGAAGCCATAGAGACCAACAAAACAAAATCTATTATTCAGATACAGAGCGCTTTAAATCATGTAAATAAAGCAAATTTTCGATGTCGAAAATTTGATCTTAAAATCATATTTTCTCTTTTATATAATGATAAGCGAAAGTAAAAAATCGCCTGATCATTCATTTGTTAATGCATCGTTAAAAAAAAAAAAAAAAAAAAAAAAAAAAAAAAAAACTAGAAATCTCGAAATTCCATGCTTTGATATTGTTATTATATTATTTTATTTATTTATTTTAAATTAAAGAAAATAGCAGTTTAAATGTAAAGTACAAATTAAAATACATGACTCAATTACCAAGCATGCAAAAATGTTTTTAATGTAAATTTTGCCATGCGTTCAATCTTGATATATGATCCATTTCTTAAGCATTCAGATTTCAGTTAAGTATAAATATATTTATATATTGATAATCACTCATTGAAATTTAAGTATTATTATATATTAACAGTATTCAAATAATTTATTTGATAAAAACAATGACCACAAATCAAATAAAAATGGAATAAATTGGAAATGGATAATAACATATTTGCATATTTCCATTCTAACGTTATCAAGGGTCTGGTAGAACACATATATGCAAAAAAAAAAAAAAAAAAATGTTTTTCTGTGTCAAAGACATCAATAGCTAAGAACATTCTTGATTCGGGCCCGAAACATTCACACACACACACACAAATATATATATATATATATATATATATATATATACATATTAATGATATTGTTACATTAAAAATAAAAACTTCCTAATTTATCAAATTTGTCGGAGGGGGGGGGGCGTAGTATAAAAATATAAAAATAAAGTTTTTTTTTTTTATTAAGGAGATGAGATATTCAAAAATATTTTCTTATTCCTTATTTTAATTTGAACAATATTTTAACTTACATTGCCCATTTATATCTAACAGGTAAATAATAAAACCACGTTTAAATACTTTTGATACACCTTATATATTATAATTCAGCTACACACATATATTTTATATGCGATATTTTATATGCGGTAGAGAGTAAAATGTCCATTATTTTTATGGTAACATATTACTGTAAACTAATCTTAATTAATTATTACTTACATATTTTAAGTTTTTTTTTTTTTTTTTTTTTTTTTTTTTCAGTGAATCTGATATTAAAAATTTTATTTCTAATTTTAAACAATAGACTTATATTGACTTTTGTTTCATCACATATTAAGTTATATTTTTCAGTGGATTTTTATAAGATTAGGATTAATTAGTGCATTCATTTTTAATTTGTCATTGAAGATCTAGTGTAAAGCATCATATCTATTAATTATTCATGCATTTAACCCGCTCACTACCAGAACCTCAGGAGAAAAACTGCCCTCACATTACAGACGTCTTATTATTTAAATATGATACCAATTGTCGTTTATTTTTGTGGGATGTATCTATAACGTTCTAACTAAGTGAAATTAGCAATTTTGCAAACTGACACACATAAGTGACACTGGTCTGTAGATAGATAATTCCTTTGGTAGCCCCGCCGTCACATATATGTGACACATTTGATTAAAAGAAAATGGATAAAATTGGAAAGGAAAAGCAAAATGAAAACTGCTTTTCAAAGTGAAATACACGTTATCTATTTGTATGATACATTTTGAAAAATTTTTTTATACATAGCCCAATTGGTAGTCCTGTAGCTTTTCTACATATTTCGCAGGCATACACACAGTGCGTTGCATGAATATAAACGCACCTTAGCTTTAAGAATTAGAATTGTATAGAAGAGTAATAAAAAAATAAGAATAGGTGACACTTTATGCAAACTGTATGTGTATGATTCAGGAAATGAAATTACGAGTCAAAAGAATAAAAAACCAATGTGATTTTTTAGAAAATAATTTTATTGAATTTACGTCAAATATACATGTTGCATCAATTTAAACGCACATGTAAAAAATAAATAACTGAGTAACAAATACTGTATCTAATACTTTGTAAAGCCACAATCAGCTTCTAGAAGAGCCAGTAAACGCCTTGGCATTGAATGATATAGTGGCTGATTGTCTTCAAAGCTAAAAGAATTGCCGATTTTAAATCATCTTTCGTGTTATATTGCCTTCCGTTTGTGTAACATGGTGAACCAGATTATCCCGTACGTTCTCCATTATGCTTAAATCGGAGCTTTTTGACGGCCAATCCAGAACTTTAATGTTATTGTCACAGACAGGGCCCGACTTAGACTACCTGCAGCCCCGGGGCAAGCCTATTCTGGGGGCCCCCTTGCAGTGGCATAAGAGGTCTTTAGGATGCAGAATTTCTGTATTCGCCTGTAGGGGGGCCCCTTCCAGAAGGGGGGCCCAGGGCATTTGCCCCGTATGCCCTGCCGTAAGTCGGGGCCTGGTCACAGAACCCTTTTTTCACAATATGTGCTGTATGCACAGATGCACAATCTTGCTGAAAAATATAATTTCTTCCAGATTTTTTGACTGCTTGACGGCGAGGTTCCTTGTGAGCATCTGGACATAATTTGCAGAGTTCATACTGTTCTCCACGAACTCTAATTCGAAAGTCCCTTTAAAACCTATGGCTGCATATACCATGACAGACCCACCTCCAGATTGACGTTTTGCACAGTGCATTACTCCGGTTATCATATCGTGCCAGTAGGTATGAAATCCGTCCTGGCCATCCAGATTAAACTTTTTTTCATCTCAGAAGATGACTTTTTCCCAATTTAGTCGATCTAGAATCCATTTTCTTGCCCTTTCACACCGCATATCCTTGTGCTTTTAACTGAGGGGTGGTTTCGCCTTCATTTTCTTAAATTTAATGAATGTTGCAGCTTTGATAGTTTTCCATATGGTTGTCCGATGAACACCAAGCTTGTATTGAGACTTTATCTTCGCACAGAAAATATTTTTATTCTTTGCAGCGTTGGATATTCGACATTTGTCGTAACTGGTGAGATTTCCTGTTCGCTTCTCATACGCTTTTTTCCGGTAATTTGCTTCTTTCTTTATATAGTTTCGCATAACACTCGCACTTCTTCCGATTCAGCGCCCTATTTCGCAATTCCTAAAGCCTTTACCACGCATAAAGTCGATTTTCCTCCTCTCATCTAAAGTCAAAGTTTTCCCTCTTTCCATCCTGTACAAACTCCGTAAATTTTGCACACAAGCATTAAAACTGATTTTAGAGAATTTTAGAAACACGACTATTTGTGTATTAATTTAATTCCGGCAGCTCTGTTAAATTTTAAACGCAAAATACAGAGTGCGTTTAATTTCCTGCAACAAACGAAAAACAGCGAAAAATAAGAAAATGCTTAAACATTCATTACATAAGCTTGCATGAACCTAAACATACTTTCTCAAAGCACCTTATTGAGTTGTTAGTCATATGCAATAGGGTGGTTCGAAAAAAACTTTTTTTTAAATTTCAAATCGCTATAGCGCGGAAAAGTTGCCATTGGTATAGACATGAAAAAAGGAATAATTATTATTTTTTTATTAATTTGTCTTCCGGTCGCGCAATGTCATCGAAGTTAGCAAAAAACTATTAAAAACCTTAATTTTTCATAATTTTTTTAACCACGCCAGATGAGTTAAATTGCGTTCCTATCCCATGAATTAACTACTAAAAGTATGTAAAATCAATATATATGCACTTGTTATACATTTGTTTCATAACTTCCGGTCGCGCAACATAGTACAAAATGAATAAAATTAGTAGTTTTTTCAAAATTTCAAAGTTTGACTGTTTAGTACCTTTTAATCATACGACTTATAGAAATGCTATAGTTTAATTCTATTACAATAATATATTTAAAATCCAAGCATTGTAGATAAACATGGCTATAAGATAGACGTGGCGTACGTGACGAATGCCAGCGATGCGCGCGCAGCGCAGCCAGTCACAGCCATTATCGTTTCCCGCTATTTCCTTTCATCTGCTTATGCCGCTAGCTCGAATCAGTACTAGATTGTGTTGTACTTAAGTCCTTATTTTTCTGTCTACTTTTCCGTTCAATGTTTGTACTTGAATACGACAGTTATTGATACAATGGATGTGCCAAAGAAAGTTGGTATAGGTACAAAACCTAGAAAAGAGTTCCCTATTTTTGGTCACCCACGAGACTTGTTACACAACAAGCTTCCTACGCATGAAGATATCCTTCGCTGCTGCTTTCAACAGAGATTCAACCTAGCTGTGACAATAAACAACAAGAGTGTATCTTTTTTAAGAGAAGCCTCGACAGTGGCAAAGAAAATTATCGGTTTCTATGACAAAGCCTCGATCCCAACTGTTACGGAGTACAGAGTCATCCAGTTAATTAGTTCTTACTACGAATCATACAGTAAACTCAGAAAGTCGTTTCATCGTGACAAAGATAAACCAGCATTCAAAGTTAAAGTTGACAATTTGAAGAAGAAAGAATGCTCTCTTTTTGATATCGCGGCGTGTAAATGTGTAATTGTTGCTAATGACTGTTCATGTAAGAAATCTTCAGATACATGTGTATGTCCTCTAAGTGTGAACTGCACTTGTGAAAGAAAAAAAAAATATTCCACCTTTTGAATTAAGGTTTACGTACTTGCACATTTACACGCCGCGACATAAAAAAAAAGCATCTTTTCTCCTTGAAATTGTCAAGTTTAAGTTTGAATGCTGGTTTATCTTTGTCACGATGAAACGACTTTTTGAGTTTACTGTAAGATTCGTAGTAAGAACTAATTAGCTAGATGACTCTGTACTCCGTAACACTTGGGATCGAGGCTTTGTCATACAAACCGATAATTTTCTTTGCTACTGTTGAGGCTACTCTTGAAAAAGATACACTCTTGTTGCTTATTGCCCCAGCTAGGTTGAATCTCTGTTGAAAGCAGCAGCGAAGGACATTTTCATGAGTAGGAAGCTTGTTGTGCAACAAGTCTCGTGAGCGACCAAAAAAAGGGCACTCAAAATCTTTTCTATTTATTGTACCTATACCAACTTTCATTGGTACATCCATTGTATCAATAACTGTCGTATTCAAGTACAAACACTGAACACAAAAATAGAATACGAACTTAATTTCAACACAATCTAGTACTGACTCGAACTAGCGGCATGAGCAGACTGAAGAAAATAGCGGGAAACGATAATGGCTGCGACTGGCAGCGCTGCGCGCGCATCGCTGGCATTCGTCACGGACGCCACGTCTATCTTATAGCCATATTTATCTACAATGCTTGGATTTTAAATATATTTTTGTAATAGAATTAAACTATAGCGTTTCTAGAGGTCGCATGATTAAAATGTACTAAACAGTAAAACTTTGAAATTTTGAAAAAACTACTAATTTTACTCATTTTGTACTATGTTGCGCGACCGGAAGATATGAAACAAATGTATAACAAGTGCATATATATTGATTTTACATACTTTTAGCAGTTAATTCATGGGATAGGAACGCAATTAAAACCATCTGGTGTGCTTAAAAAAATTATGAAAAACTAAGGTTTTTCACAATTTTCTGCTAACTTCGATGGCATTGCGCGACCGGAAGACAAATTAATAAAAAAATAATAATTAGTGCTTTTTTCATGTATATACCAATGGCAACTTTTGCGCACTATAGCGATCTGAAATTTAACTGTAAGTCGCATTCCTTCTTTTAAAATTCAAAAAATTCCATTTCTGGTTATTGGAAAAGGTGCGTTTGTATTCATGCAACGCACTGTAGTAGCTGTGCGCTTTTTATTGGTGGAGCATACACGGCATCTAATTCTTTTTTCCATTTTTTTAGGAAAATGTTGTGCATCTGAAGTGCTGCTATGCGGATGTTTTTTTTTTTTTTTTTTTTATTAATTATCGCGAGACCAATAATATACTGTATCTATTTTATTGTTTTATAACATAACCCATCTGTGTGCGACACGATTTGGAGCAAACAATTATCATAAACTGATAATGAACACCCGTCACATATTTGTGACGCCAGGCTCAGGTAAGATAATCGGATCGTCACATATATGTGACGTTGGTAGCGAAAGGGTTAAATCTACACTTTTATGTCCAATTTAAACGAACGATTCTTTAAACACAAATAAGAATGACATTCAAATTGTTTGTTCAGTACTGTTTTAGTTTAAAATAGTGGGAAATAGTTTATATTTAATTGAAAAGTTTATGGGATAGAACACACACTGCATACTTAAAAAAAAAAAAAAAAAAAAAAAAAAAAGTAGTATTTAAATTTTTTATTTAATAATAACATTTTCTAAAAATTACGCAGGAAGCATAAACATAAAGAATGGAATGAAGTTGATTCTAACAATTAATTAGTTTGCATTTTTTATCATAAAATATAGTTATATTTATTGTTTCTATCTTTAAGAGTACATTTCAAGCATAAATAACATATTCTGCTGCATAAAAGAATCTTTCATTTGTGCAAAAGCATGTATTTTTTTTTTTTTTTTTTAATAAATGGGAATATAATATTTAAAATTGTCATATGTTCATGTCAACTTAATTATACTGTAAATGACCAAGCACAGCATTACAGGAAAAAAAAAAAAGTAAAATATCAGCTACATTCTCCATAACGTCATTTATTTATTTATTTATTTATGTTTTAAATAAATAAGTGTTTGCGTATTTCTTAAATATATAAGAATGAAAATATAAAGAAGACAATTAATAAGATTTTCACTTTTTAATTATGTGCTAAAAAATAAATATTTTAAGTCATCTTTTACTAAAAAAGTAAAGGATTAATATAAAAGCAAACGTATTACAAAATTAAAAAAGAAGCAAAAAAAAAAAAAAGAAAGAAAGAAAGAAAAAGAAAAAGAAAAAGAAAAAACACCACAGAACTGGCTTTTAAATGTAAAAGTACAAAATTAAGAATAAGCACTGTAAAACTTGACACTTTGTTCACAGTCTTCGTGCCTACATTTTTCGCCTAACGAAGGGTTGTGTGTTCTTTCCACTCGAGACAATGGTTACGAGTGGTTTTTTTTTTCCTTTTATGGTTTTCATTGAAACTTTTGCACATATTATTACAAAATAATTAAAACAATTTATATAAAACCATACATTAAGTGGTTGATTCATAATATTTGCACTTAAAAAAATATTTTCAAATATTCATATTTTTTTCCATATATATATATATATATTTCAAACATTCTATTTTACACTTACATATTTTTTGAACATTAAAATATGTATCCTTGTAAAGGAACAATACCCTGATTGTAACATTTTATAACAAACTTATCTTGAAATGTTTTTGTAAGCCAGAAATGTTATTTCGTAAGAGAATTCCCAGCGGTCACATCTGACACGTCATAATGCCTTCAGCGAAACTACATTTTTTGAAGTATAAGTGCACTTATAAATATATTATTTGTCAACTTAGTTTGTAAAACTAGATTTCTCACTCTGTGGGGTTAGGAAGGGAAATATTACATGATGTGAATTATGCAATGAATAAGGGAAGCATTTTTTTTTTTTTCTTTTTAAAACGCTTTGGTATTTTCTTTTCATTTTTGAAATTTGAAACTTTAAATACATTTATACTTAAATTTTATATTTTACAACTTTATATGTAACATTTTGATTGTACAATTTGATTTTATCAGTATGAGATTTAATAGATAATTATTTGTTTCAGATTTGAAATGTTAAAAAATAAGGAAAACTAAGTATGTTTTACAAAACATAAATTTGCTTATGTTTGTTAAATACCAGGTGTATGCATAAGATATTTCCGGCTTTTTGTTAAAACAAAAGACGCAAGGATTTTTTTTTTTTTTTTTTCAAGGATTTTTTTTTTCAAAATACTGGCCGTCGGCTTCTGCACATTTCGCCCATCTTTCAGGTAATTGATGAATATTATGCCATAAAAACGGCTTGTCTTTTGTGTCAAACTATTCGAGCCATTTTCCAACTTTCTCGAAATTGCTGAAGTTCTGCTCTGGAGCTCTGCTCTGTGATAGTCAAATGGCGCCAGGCTTGGGGTGTATAGCGGGTGCGGAAAGATGTCCGATCCAAGCGATTTCAATGAGGCTTTCACTGGTTTTCTTGTGTGAGACAGCGCATTGTCGTGTGACAAAATCACTTTCCCATGTTTTCTGGCCCATTCCGACCGTCTTTCGATGATTGCGTGGTTTAAATTAATCATTTGTTGGTATCTATTAATCGTTAAGTATTAACTGTTTCGCCCGGCTTCAAGAGTTCATAATACACAATACCGCTCTCGTCCCACCAGACACAAAGCAGGGTCTTCTTGCCGAAGCGATTTGCCCTTGATGTTGAAGGACAGGCTTCGCCAAATGAAAGCCACGATTTTTTCCGCTCTGTGTTTTTAAAATGAATCCATTTTTCGTCACCTGTCAGAACTTGATGCAAAAATTAGTTCATTTCGTGGCATTGAAGCAGCATTTCACAAGTGACTTATTTTTGAGGTTTATTCAGATCATGTGAGACACATTTACCGAATTTATTGATCTTTCCCATTGCTCGTAAACGTCTGCTGATTGTTTCTTGTGACACAAGTAATTCTTCTGTGAATTGCCGTTTATTTTAAGTTGAGTCACCATCCAATAACACCTGCAATTTCTCGTATTTGCATTTTTGTGGTCTACCAGACTTCAAACTGTCTTTCACATTCAAATCACCACTTTTAAAATTTTGAAAACCACGTTTCACATGTTCTAATCGATGAAGCATGTTCATCATATGTTTCAACCAGCAAACGATGACTTTCAACAGCCTTTTTCTTTTGATTAAATAAGAAAAGTAATGCGTACGGCAAATGTTCTCTTCCAGACACAAAACTCAACATGATCACTGAACGATAAAACAAAGACGCAAGTTTTTAGCAGAATCAAATTTGTGTGTGTTTGTAGTTTAAATGTCAGACGAGCAAAATGACGTATGTGTCAAATTAACCCGCTGCGTACTTTTCGCTGGCGCCATCTTTTAATTAAACAGGAAAAAACTTATGCATACACCTCGTATATCAACAAATAAAAATAATGAAATTTTTTATGTTGATGGAAAATATTAACGATTCTGAAACCCACTTAATTTTGATATACTTGATAGTTAAGGTATAATCTCATTACTTTAATTTTGAAAACCATTTTATATTTTATGAACGTCTATATTAAACAATGAAGTTAATTTCTAAATTTCACAATTCTGAATTTCAAATTAATAAAAATATATTTCATGTTTTGCAAACATGAATTTTGAAATTATCTATAATGCTTAGAGCTTTTAAATACATAATATTTACAAACGGTTAAAAAAAAAAAAAAAAAAAAAAAATCCTAGTATTAACGATTTTGTTGATTCCGTTACTGAAATCTGAGAAGAAAGAAAAGAAAAGAAAAATAATCGTTTTTTTTTTTTTTTTTTTCCCCGAATGAAAAACCAAATACTACACAGCGTGCTGTAAACTTACAACACCAGAGATCTTATTTTCGCTTTAACGAGTGCCTAGTAGGTAATGTGGAGATTAACGAGTGTCTAGTCGACAATGCGCAGAGTATCAAGGGAATTCGCAGATTACCTAGGTAATTTGTAAAAGGAAACAATTTCACTCACTTTAACGGATCAATTTAGTTAATGTTCAGATTATATTGCTAATCTGCAGATTAACTGATCTCTGCACTTTAGCGGTAACATATACACTCGTTTATGAAATATGAATGACATTTAATTATTTGTGTATGATTATATCCTTTAAATAAAATAAATGTGCATTCAAGTAAAATCAAGAAAAACAAAACATATAATATTTGATTAATTAAAATTAATGTTTACATAATAAATATATATAAATAAATATTTTTAAGTTATTATCCCATCAGTTTTAATACAAACATTTTAAAAATACAGGTTTAATATAACTTTTTTTTTTTTTTTTTTTTTTTTTTGGTTCACGTATGATGAAATGTTTAAGAAGAATTTTGGGAAAAACGAATAAGTCACCTAACAAGAAACACGAAGAGAAAATAAATAAATAAATAAATATAATTTAAAAAAAAAAATAAAAACTTGTAACATATGCACGTTACAATTAGATGATGTATATATTAGCAAATATGTGATAAGATTTCCATGAATAGTTTTAGAGTCTATAAAACTTTTATAACCGAAATGTTTTGGTCTGATTCAATATTAAAAATCACCTTAAATAAGACTTTGATACTTAAACGGTTTATTTCATCATATTTTTCACACATTTCTGTACAAAGCTGTCAAATTTAATGGTTTCATATAAAAGAGTTTTTATTGTATAAGCCAAGAAAACTAAAAAGGCACTATAAATTAAAAAAAAAAAAAAAAAAAAAAAAAAAAGGGTTGCAGTTTTTTTTTTTTTTTTTTTTTTTTTTAAGAATAGAGAAATATATATACTAAATTTAATCTAAAACGATTGAACAATCTTAAAAAGTTTTACACTATGGCAGGTGCGTAAATCATAAGTAAACGATATTAAAAGCTATTAATTATTTTCGACGTATAAATCTTAAAGAACAATAAAATTTAGTTTAACACTGAAAAATATCCTTCATGCGAAAATTTTACTTTATTCTGGACATTGCTAGCACCCGTTATTTTTTTCATACCACTCATCTTGAAGGACATTTTTTTTTTTTTTATTTAATCGTAATCATATATTGTTCAAAGTTTTCCTATAAATAAACTCATGGGAAAAAGATCCTGGATTAAAAATGCTCCGGAATAAATTAAAATATGTAAGCATGTCTGTAAAATCAGGGGTGAAAAATTGCTATAGAATTTATATAACAATAAATGAAACAAAATTTTCTTCTTATTAACGATTTTACAGATAGATACATATTTTTAACGAATAATCGTATGAGTTCTACACCATTTGGCTAGTCTTGGAAAAATGTAAAATTAAATGGAATAAAGAATTTCATGGATGGAAGAAATTCGGATACAGTACGATCAAACTTTATCACATTCACATGACTGCTAGAAAGATTATACAAATGTTTTATAATACTTCTATTATAAATTTGAACTGTAACACTTGTTATGTAATCTTTGTGGGTATTGGACACAATGATAAATTATCTTGATATTTTGGGGGGACTTGTGTAATATACAGCTTCATTCCGATTTTAGGACCCGCGTCAGTGTCTGCGAATGGAATGATACTTCACCTCTTATATGCTTCTTTACCTGACTTTGGTTTGCATCAGATAATAGAATTTTCAGCTCTACAGTTAAAATGTACTTGTTTCAGAAACAGCATTAACAAACTATGATTTATCATCTCTACTTAGTGTGTGCTCCATTTCTAAGCTACTGGGATAAGTACACTAGAGAAACATACTATAGTCTCGCATGGTAAACATATACTATACTGTTATCCAATAAATATTTTTGTTCTAAGAAAGCAATCACATGGAAGCAAAATGTATGAAGTAAAATGAAACATTTATTAATTAAACATAGAATTTTCTTCACAATTGTAAATTATAAAGTAAACTTGTAGTAAGTGAGAAATTTTGTATCACAAAATATATGTTGTGTAATTAAAGGAAAGGGATTGTTAAACAGAGTCCATTACATTAATTAAAAATAAATACCTAAAATAATGTTTATAAAACAAATATAGATAACTTGTAAATAGTTTAAATATATTGAAAAAAATATGGAGCCCTTAGTTTATCTTCTTTATTGTATGTCTCAGTACTAGATATAGTTAATAATATATGAAATCCGTATTTTTAAATTTCATGAATCCTAACTGTAATTATTTAATATTGTATTTCTATGTATTTTACTTACATAAATATGCATTAAAATTATAAAATTTTCTAAAGTATTATATTCCTTAAAGAAATACTAATTTTAAATATGATGTTACGAAAATTATATTTAAGATTATTTTCCAGGGATCTTTATGAATAATAAGATTGTCAAAAGTGTCTAAAGGGACACTTGGCTTAAGCTCTGAGAGAGAGAGAAATTATTTTGCACATTACCTATTCTTAATTAAAACGTGCTTTCATTATTAAAAATCTAAATGAATACTCCGTATTCTGACACGTATATATATATATATATTTAAATATCACAAATTATTTTATTTATGAACAAATAAATTTTCTTAAGAATATTACGAAGAAAAGTCAAAATGTATTCTTAATAATCCCAATGCGTCCTAGAGTTATTTGTGAAATCATTACAGTTAAGAGAATAGTGTACGTTGAAAGTGTTTTTTTTTTTTTTTTTAATTACTGTCTTAGAGTTATGAAAATTTGTATACATAAGCAATAAAATGTATAAATATTAAACACATTAAAATTTCTAAAAATCTATGTGAAAAAAAAAAAAAAAAAAACTTTAAATGCTTTCTTTAACTAAGTTTTTAGATGTTTCTCTCAAGTTTACATTATTATTTTGTTTAAAAATATCTTCCATAAATTATTTGTTGCTTCATTGATAAGTTAATTATCCAAAAAGATTTTTATGCTTACATGCAGATATTTGGCATAATCTTTTAACATTCTAATATAAAAATCAAATATATACATTTCTAAAATTTAACTTATAAATCAATCTACAAATTAACGCACAAATATATTTAGACCATATTTATAAACAATAATAATGTAAAATAGGTGTGTGTGTGGGGGGGGGGGGGGATTCAGAAACTCAGTCGCATTGAAAATTAAAAAAAAAAAAAAAAAAAAAAAACGAAAACATATTAATTAATTATTATTATTTTTTTTTTTTACTTTTAATAGTTTTTGTGAAATTTTAATATACTTACAAATAGATTCTTTATACAGAATCCAGCGGTTACAACGGACAAGTGTTTAGCTATGAAATGACGTATGAAATTTCCAATTAATCAAATGTGCACAAAAGATGAAAACATGTCATTTTGTTATTATAAAAAAAAAAAAAAAGAAGATGAGCAATGACAAATTCTACAAATATAGTAAATTGCACAAGATGAGACACAAATCCACAAATGTTTAAATTATTTATGAATTATTGTTCGAATTGTTTATGTTTCCCGTATTACTAATTTCTTTTCTTATATTTTCCAATTATTATGTATATTGACACCTAGCTGATAATTTTAAATTTTAAATATTGTAATTTTTTTATTAATTAACTGAGTGTATCAATGAAGCGTTATAAATGGAGCCATATTAAGCCTACAAGAAGGATAGCTTGTAGTGGATCACTCAATCAATTCTGTGATTACGATCTTGGATTTGTGTTTTTCAGGTATGACATTACATAGTATAATGTTTTTCAAAGTCATTTTGCTGTACGGCATTTTACCTACAGTACAAGAAAGGTTTGATTATAATAATTATAAGAGAATAATATTTTTTTTTTTTACAAAGTTTTTAAATTTTCTGTTGAATTATATAATCTTGACAATTCTATATATAATTAAAAACATTTTTATTTTATTTTTTATTTATTTATTTTTGATGAATTATCCCATCAACATGAAGGAAAATGATCAAATGCGTAATAAACTGAACAATTATAAGAAAATTTCAGAGATTCATTAATTAAATAAAATTATTAAAAGAAGGCATTGTCATCGTGTTCTGAGCTATTCTAAGCGTTTCAAATGTATAGCTAGTCGGGAAGTTAGTTAAAAAGCGATTACAAGATTTGTACGGGACAAAAAATCAAGAAAGCGAATGAATAAAACCATGGTAAAATTATTTGTATGTACAGAACTATATTTTTTTGTTAATTACTTGAGTGCATGCATGAATCATTATTGATCGAATTTGAGTGGTTATTTACAGGGACTTTCTTGTTAAATTAAAGAATATAACACTCGATTTTGCTTGGAATATTGATATAAGAGTGTGAGTTTAAAGTTTTCGCCATACCTCAATCTTAACTTAAATGTCTAACGGTTGTTTTCACAAATAACTTTGACTCCCGGTAAAACACGAAAACTTGAAAAGCGTATAAAGTCAGGGTAAACTTTTCAGCAATATTTGATGCGTTGCTTAATGCCATCTAGCGGCATTGTTACTTTTAGACTTTTTATCGGAAAATAACCAACCAAAGATTATATAATATCTTCGTCGCTAGAGGGAAGAAGTAGCCGGTCAGACTATTTTAGATAGCTGAACCCTGACTTTAGACGCTTTTCAAATTTTTGCGTTGAACCGGGAGTTGAAGTCAATGGTGAATATGACCGTTAGTAAGAAATATTGCAGTACGGGACTCAGTTAATATGAAAATACGGGTTTATTCAATCTTGAATAGAGGGAGGGTTGAACTGGCTGGATTTAACGCAATCAAACTGATTAAAGAACTTTAGAAAATATACATAAGAAATAATTTAGATAATTTTATATATCTCACCACAGAAGACAGCAGAAGACTAGCTGACGTGAACTCCAAATTATCTTGTTCCGACAGCTCAGAGCAGCCGGAGTAGCATTCAGAAGCGGAATATTGTGTGTATGAAGATTGTAAAAGAGAAAATCGCCGACGTTTTGTTGTTAATAGAAGTGCCGATCTCGAGTTTTTTGAGATAGAACAAATGCATTCGACATTTCAGATATTAAATTCATTGAACATTTTCGATTATAAAAAGAAAAGCGGCTTTCTTTTTAATTGAAAGTATGCGAGAGTTTTTACAACAAAAATTGTATGTAAGAACAGCTTTTTCTCTTGAATTAAAGGTAATATTTAGTAAAATTTTTGTGTGAGGAGTGAAAATTTTTCTTTGTATTTTCTGTTATTAAGCTGTTTATAAGTACATTATATACGTCTTATATCCCATGTTGCATATGGTTAAATATTTAAGTAATAATTTTTGTGTTTTTGATTTCATAAGTGCTTTATACATTCTTTAAAATTTCGTTCATTTGTTTACCCTGTTGAAGGCTTTTTAATTTCAAATTATTTCATATAATCAACAGACTTGTCGTTTTTCCTTTAAACTGCCGTATCTGTTATTAAAAAAAAAATACGTGTGGCACTCGAGGACTGCCGCGGTAAAGCTATTGCATAGCATTTTTTATCAACTTATGCAATTATAATTATTTATTTATTTTATTTATGCAGTATTTTTTTTTCTTTGATATTAATTCAAGTTTTTTCTTTGATATTAATTCAAGTTACACTTTTTGAGCGTGGTGACCGATAAGAAAACATTTTTTTTTCTTTTATTGAATAAATGAGAATATATCCGCAATGAGAATATATCAAAAATATCCGCAATCCATTTGTAGGTATCGAAAACCTCGATGTACCAAATTTGAATGATCTAACTCTATTTTTTGAGAAAAGGTATTTTAATAGGTTTTTAAAGGCCTGCAAGTCGAATGGGGATACTCAAGTTTTTTCTTTGATATTAATTCAAGTTACACTTTTTGAGCGTGGTGACCGATAAGAAAACAAATTTTAATAGAGAAAAGGTATTTAATAGGTTTTAAAGGCCTGCAAGTCGAATGTGGATATTCAAGGTTTTTCTTTGATATTAATGAATAAGATAACAATAATAATAAGATAACAATAATGATAAGAAAACAAATTTTAATAGAGAAAAGGTATTTTAATAGGTTTTAAAGGCATGCAAGTCGAATGGGGATATTCAATTTTTTTCTTTGATATTAATTCAAGTTACACTTTTTGAGCTTGGTGACCGATAAGAAAACAAATTTTTATAGAGAAAAGGTATTTAATAGGTTTTAAAGGCCTGCAAGTCGAATGGGGATATTAAAGTTTTTTCTTTGATACTAATTCAAGTTACACTTTTTGAGCGTGGTGACCGATAAGAAAACAAATTTTAATAGAGAAAACGTATTTAATAGGTTTTAAAGGCCTGCAAGTCGAATGGGGATATTCAAGTTTTTTCTTTGATATTAATGAATAAGATAACAATAATGATAAGATAACAATAATGATAAGAAAACAAATTTTAATAGAGAAAATGTATTTTAATAGGTTTTAAAGGCCTGCAAGTCAAATGGGGATATTCAAGTTACACTTTTTGAGCGTGGTGACCGATAAGAAAACGAATTTTAATAGAGAAAAGGTATTTAATAGGTTTTAAAGGCCTGCAAGTCGAATGGGGATATTCAAGTTTTTTCTTTGATATTAATTCAAGTTACACTTTTTGAGCGTGGTGACCGATAAGAAAACAAATTTTAATAGAGAGAAGGTATTTAACAGGTTTTAAAGGCCTGCAAGTCGAATGGGGATATTCAAATTTTTTCTTTGATATTAATGAATAAGATAACAATAATGATAAGATAACAATGATAAGAAAAGAAATTTTAATAGAGAAAAGGTATTTTAATAGGTTTTAAAGGCCTGCAAGTCGAATGGGGATATTCAAGTTTTTTCTTTGATATTAATTCAAGTTACACTTTTTGAGCGTGGTGACCGATAAGAAAATAAATTTTAATAGAGAAAAGGTATTTAATAGGTTTTAAATGCCTGCAAGTCGAATGGGGATATTCAAGGTTTTTCTTTGATATTAATGAATAAGGTAACAATAATGATAAGATAACAATAATGATAAGAAAACAAATTTTAATAGAGAAAAGGTATTTAATAGGTTTTAAAGGCCTGCAAATCGAATGGAGATATTCAAGTTTTATCTGATCTACTTTATACACAAATTTTACGCGTACAGCTATTCACTGTTGTACATAGATGATAGATACCTATACATCTATATACTTTTTCACAAACAGCTGCTTATGTATTCGTCCGATTTCGGGGAAACTCGTCTCGATCTGTGCGAGCTTCGTACAGCCGAAGTCTACCGAACTGTGTTAGGTTTTTTTTTCGTTACGGAATTTTTCGATTCGGTCGCCGCGCTCAAAGCCCGCGATAAAAGCTATACAATAGCTTGAAAAAAAAAAAATGTATATAGCGAATTTTGTAATTTTCTATTATACTGATGGCTCAATCATCAAGAAAAATATCATGTAATAAAGCTATTTATTTGTTGATGTTTATGTATCTTATCTGTTTCCATATTATGTACAAATAATTAAAATATTTTCAGGAATGAGATTTTTCAGCTGATTTCAGCTTTTTTTGTACATTTAACTTTTTTGTTTTTTATTTATTTATTTATTTATTTATATTTATTTATTTATTTATTTATTTATTTTTATTTATTTATTTATTTATTTATTTTTTTACTGTTTCTGATGTCCATTTGTTCTGCTTTTATATATTGACGATTAAAATAAATATTTATTACTCTAATAGAATAGATTTTGTCATCAAAATTCTAGTATTTCATTTCAACGTCTTGCCTTTACATATAATTATTTTTTTTTCTATTTTTTATTAATCACATACCTGATTTATTTAATCCGTGCTTGTTTATTTTATCTGTGCTTTATAATTTGATTTATCGTAGTTATTAATTTTGAATCCATTAAATGCGGGGTTCGAACTTAGGACCTAGTCTTTTCAGCCTAGCAGTTCAGAGATTTTTGTAAAACCTGCATGAATGTGAGCTAGGACTCTTTAGGAAGAGACCCACGGAAGGAACGCAACCCAGGCCTAGGGTTCTCGCATAGTTAGATTACCTTATACACTCTCAATTATATGTCATATTGCGGGGGGGGGGGGATCTTTTAAGAAGAATTTTCTTAAAATAAATCTAAAGTACAAACACAGGTAATTCATAAAATTGTGGAGTTTAAATTGATATGAACAATTAGTGTAACAACCAATAACATTAAAGAGCAAAACTGGATTTTGTTGTGTGGGTTGGGAATATTTGATTATGCAAGGGTTCTAGGCATTATTTAAGCTAGTTTCAGGGAAAACCATGTAAAACTCCAAACTGCTCAAATGAATGTGACCTAGGATTGAACCCAGCACCTCCTCTCTTATGACCATATCAAGTGAGAGACATTTCGCTCAGCTTTTTTTACTGAATACAACATATTTTTTTTCGAAAGATACTCTAAAATGTTGAAAACCTACTGACCTCGAATCTTCTAAAAATCATTAATACATTTCACTAACAGCCTTAAAAAAAAAAAAAAAAAAAAAAAAAAAGAACTAATGGCTGGGCTGCTTTTATTTTTTTTTCATTTTTTAAGTTAAAAATACAAGACAATTTAACATTTTTTTTTTTTTTTTTTTTTTTTTTTTTCTGGCAATACATCTTCAAACGTGTAAAATCCATCGAAGACTAGAAGTTTAAAATTTTTATGAATTCTATACTTTCTTTTATGGATATTGCAGAATGTAAAATTATGTTTTAATAAGTACCTCTTATAGACTTCCATATATTTTTATACGTTCTTGTAAAAATTGATAGAATTTTAAATTTAGGATGTATCAGGTTTCACTTGCGACTAGAAAAAGTACAATTAAAAAAAATATATTTTTTTTTTTCCACAAATCATGACATACAATAGCAGTAACTCTGTTTTCTATGAATAATTAAGACATTCAGCTTATCTGTTTTAGAGAATTCTTTCAAATTTCTTCATGACAAATTAACTAAAACATCTGATGAAGAAATTACTCGAATATAAAATTATATAAAAATAAGCTAACTGTTATATTAATAATTTTACCATTCACCATATTTAAACGAGAAAGAATTTCCTATTATTCAACTAACTAACTAAGTAATTTAGTCTTAATTTAAACAACAAACATATCAATAATTTTAAAATTTAAAAATTTCCTGTTAAATTTTAACATTTCAAGGTAAATAATTGGTAAAAATCACAAATTAAGTACAAAATACAAATGAAATTCACATTAGTAAATGAATAATTCAACAATAGAAAGAATTGGATAAAGTATTATTAGTAATATGATAGATGCAAAATGCATTGCTATGCAGCAAATCCTGTTTTCGGATGATATTCATGTTTTAGTTGATGTCCATTGTGATGTTGAAAAACATCACATATCCCTTTTTAAAATAAAATAATAATAATAATATAAATTACATTTTATTTATTTATTTATAATACAAGCAAACATTATATTTCTTATTCTAAAAGAATTTAATACAATTTTGTTTATTTCGCTTATGCTATTTTATTTTTATTTCTATTTCATTAATCTGTAATTTCATATAATTTATTGTTCTTTTTCCTGCTCTAAATCTCATCTAGTAATAATTAAATAAAATATCAAAGAAAGAGAAACCCATTCATTTTATGCTTTAAAACCGCAGACGATTTTTTTTTATTGTAGCTTCCTGTCTCCAATCAAACGTTTATAGATTCCGTTGAATCATCATAGCTGAAAATAATTTCTAATATTTTTTTATCAATTGATTTTGCACTTTTAGCCAAATTCTGGACACCTGACAAAATTTAATCACATCATATGACGTAATTTAATTTT
Organism: Salticus scenicus; assembly: GCA_963930645.1. Taxonomy (NCBI): domain Eukaryota; kingdom Metazoa; phylum Arthropoda; class Arachnida; order Araneae; family Salticidae; genus Salticus; species Salticus scenicus. The sequence goes on along the minus strand of OZ005654.1, from coordinate 85,984,400 downwards.
TAGCCAATCTTTTAACTATTATTTAGGTTTACCAGATATAAAATTTAAAATGTGTTCAGCCAACTTGATTTTTGATGCCAATGAGATTTGGCAAAATAAATTAATTATCTTGCTGTCTGTCTTTCTGTAAAGATGTTATTTTTTTTTATCTTTGAGTCAAAAATGTCGAAATGCTTTCGGTTTAGAAAAGTATATCAAAATGGCTTCCATTCTTCATTCGATGTCTCTCTGATTAATAAACTGAAATTCTTCATCATGAATGTTTGCGAATCTACTCATTCGTTTTTGTTCAAAAATGCATTATATATATCTTATAAGAGTAATAAAGAAATGTAATTTTTCTAAATGGAAAATGACTTCATGCTACATTTTACGGAGCTGAGTGAACCTGCTACGCTGTACGTCATGGCCGCTTCATACTTTAGATATCTCCATCCCAGCTCTTCATTAAATATATGTGGTGCCAGACTCAGGCCGGATAATATATCCGGATATCCAAAAATTTTTTTTTCGTCTAATATCGACGTGATATCGACTGCGTTAATCATTCTACACATCCTGATTAATTCATGAATGCGAAGTTTTACGTTGTTGAAGACTGTTATGTTTTAAAAACAGCTGCCCCAATGATGATCCAAAAAGAAATTAACTACGTCACGGTGAACAGCACCGAAATTACCGATTGGTTGTTCATCTTTACTAAAGGCTAATGTGCTGCGGGATGTCATCTGTTATTTTTTTTTAAAGAGATTACTTGGTGTCTACGGTACCGATTCTTATCGCCGATATTGTGTGATGCCATGCCGGTGGACTTTCTACGGTTTCATTGAATAACATCCTCTGTACAGTCTGCAATGTTCGCAATTAGTGACCGTCTTATGCACTTACCGTTCGGTATTAAATGATCGTTGATTCATCGGTGCAAGGAGAATTGCCAAATATGGGTCGTCTTTCTAGAATCTGTGCAGTTAAATTACTGTGTTCATTTTTTCTCGCGCACTCGTACAGGAGAAGAGCCTTACAGTTTTAAATAAAAGAATAAATAAAATACCGTAAATAAATAAATATATCTATATATATTTTTGTTTTAGCTAAAAGAAGATTCGAAAAAGGGGTAAGTTTCCTTTGCAATCAATTTTTTGTGCCAATAAAAAGAAACATTTCTCACATATTTTTCTTAAATACTGACAATAAGAACTTTTCGTACATTTTTCTTAAATATTGACATTTACTTAAACTTTATATATAAATTTTTACTTATAGGTAAAATCTTTTATTCTTCATATGAGTATTATATTCTACTTTAACTTTTCATTTCAATTTTTAAGAACAGTTAAAAAGTTATATAAATGAGCAAAATTTGCTTATATTATTTTTGAAATATCTGGTTTTTGGATATTCAAGTAAAGATTTATTTCATTTGTGAAATTAAATACCAGATCATAGTGATATTTTTTTTCTTTTCATCATACTGCATAAAATTTTTTATTTTTTTTCATATTTTTATTTTTGTGTTTACAATTTAATATATCTTGACAATTATTTTAATTTGCATATATATCCATTTTTAGTATTATTCATTATATATTTTTAAATATATCTATAATATATATATACAACAAGACGTATATAAGCCAATTTCATGGTTGCAAGCTATAATGTTATACAGGAAAATATTACAAATAATTTCTACATATTTTTATTAATCTTGAAACTTTATCATCCAACTTTTGCAGGCTTAATTAAAAAAAGAAAGTATTTAACAATTTTATTCATTTTTAAGTGTCTTGGTAACTTATTTGTTTATATGATATTCAATTGAATTCTTATGCATATTATTTTTATTTAACTTGGTTAACATTTTTATATTTGAAAAACATGGCACAGAATCGAAACGCGTTTTGCTCCGTTCCTAATTTCGATGGGGACGCGAGATTTGTCAAATTTTTCTTTGATCAATTAAGATCCTTTGCCATGTTAAATAAACTAACAAATGACGCGACATTGCATGTCATGAAAGAAAAACTTCGTGATGCCGCGTTGGCATACTTTATTGAGAATGAATCATTATATAAATCAACAGATCTTGAGTATATCGAGGAAAATTTCTGTAAGTTTTTCAAGGAATCGTCATATAACACTGGAATATCAGAATTTCATAATTTAAAAATTTTGCCGGGAGAGTCTATTAAAAATTTCGCCCATCGAGTAAATGTTGCTGTACCTAAGGCTTTCCCTGACCTTAAAGACAAACAATCCCTTGATAACATTAAACTTCCAAAATTTTTAGAGTGTGTACCCCCAAATATTAAAATTAAATTAATGGAGGAAAACATAAGAGACTATAATAAGGCAGTTGAACGAGCTCAAACATTATCCGAAATATATGATTCTTTCAACAACACTACTAATACTAAGACTGTTCTTTCTTGTGATAATAAAAATGACTCGGTAATATTAAACACATTGAAAGATTTATCTGAGAAAATTAATAGCATTTCACTTACAAACAACAATCCACCCTCCCATAATGAATCCTTGAACGTAGTTCAGTCAAGCAGACCCAAATTTGATCAAAGAAATTATAGAAATAATTACAAAACTAGACAGTCCAATTTTCGTTCTCCCTCTAGAAGAAACTTTTCTAGAAATAATCCGATTTGTCAACTTTGCTCCAAACATGGCCACGTTGCTTTAAATTGTTATAAATGGAGAAATAGAGATAATTTAACTTATAAAACACGTAATTATGAAAACCGTAATTTAAACTAGAAAAGAGGTATGGAGATGCTGATGCTGCCATATCTCGAAAACTAAGGGTCTCATCAGCAAACGAACATAAATTCCCGAATGTGTCATCTTCAAATTCTCTTCCGAAAATTTCACATACTAGACTTGTAAATTCAGTTGGATCTCAAACTGTTGCTAATATTACTGTAGCAGATAATAAAGCTACTCAAACATTTCAAAACTTTAGTCATATTTCTAATACAGGGTATATTCCAAGTGACAGCAATGGGAGTTGCACAGATAATATTGAAGATCATATTTTATTTAATGTAAACAAAAATTCACATACACTTCCTATAATAAAAGCTAAATTAGCCAATAATGATATAAAGTTTCTTATTGATACCGGAAGTAGTTGTTCACTTTTAGCCCAATCAACATTTGATAATTTAAAAGCAAATTTAAAATATAAAAGACTAGGTTCGTCTATTACTCTTAAAACGGTCAATTCTTATGTTGAATTTTCTTCATGTATTCGTGCAACTTTCAAAATTGAAAAAAAGTTTTTCCAACACAATTTCTATATTATTGACATACCACATAGCTCTAATTTTCATGGAATACTTGGCATGGATTTCATTAAAGAAAATCATGTCACTATTGACTTTTCGAAAAATTCCATGAGAATTGGAAAATTAGACTTTACTTGTTCCTTATTTGATTCGCAAAATGAAAAATTAGATGTATATAATGTTAACTCTGACGATAATAATATGAATGTTTACCTTCTAAAGAAAGTTATAATACAAACTGGTGAAAATACCTACATTACTGCAAAAACAAATAATAAGTTAAAAGAAAAAAATTACATATTTTGTACTGACTTAAAGGATCCTGATATAGAAATTTTAGATTCTATTGTATCGCCGAATTACAAAAGTGAAATTAATTCTGAAAATAATAATTCTCTTTTTACGTTACTTATCTCAAATAAGGGTAAAAATTCAATCCATCTAAATAAAAATATGCATATTGGTAAATTATTTTTAATTGATGAAATTAAAGAACCACATTTAGATAAAATTGAAGACTCTTGCTCTAGTAATAATAATATACAAAATATTGAGGACCATATCCACTTAATTCAAGCTTCAGAGGATATATTACTAAAACGTAAAAATGATTTATCAAGTAAAGATTTTTGTTTGAATCATTTAACCCTTGATCAACGTAACACACTTGAAAATTTATTTTTAAGCAAATTTGCTGCTTTTTCCAAATCTCTCAGTACTCTAGGACATACTGATAAAATAATTCCTAATCTTAAGTTAATTAATGATTTCCCTATTAAAACACTTCCATTTCCGATTCCACAAGCTTTACAAAAAGAAGCCCAAGAACAGATCAATGAATTAGTAAACGCCGGCATAATTGAGCGTAATTGCTCCGAGTGGGCTTGTCCCATATTGCTGGTAAAGAAAAAATCTGATGGTTCAAAGAAACAACGTTACAGACTTGCTTTAGACCTTAGAATGGTCAATACAGTCATACAAGGTTTCTCATATCCTCTCCCTAAAATTCAAAATATTATTTCAAATCTTTCGTCATTCAAATACTTTACTTCGTTAGATTTCATGCAAGCGTACCACCAAATTGACCTTCCTAAAAAATATCAAGATATGTTAACATTTACATCTATTTTTGGCAGTTATCGATACAAACGTGTTTGTTTTGGTTTAAAGAACGCCAGTTCTATATTTCAGTCTCTAATGGACACAATACTCGACGAGATAAACATTAATGGCATATATGCTTATCAGGATGATCTGATTATTGGATCAAACTCATTTGAAGAGACTTGTGAAAAAGTAAATAAAGTTTTAGAAATACTTATCAAATATAATTTAACATTATCCCCATCTAAGTGTGAATTCCATAAATCAGCAGTTAATTATTTAGGTTTCCATATTGAAAACCATACTATTTCACCCATCACCGCTAACATCGTAAAGATCAATTCTTTTCCACCACCGACGACAAAACGACAATTAAAAAAAAATCTTGGACTTGCTAATTTTTACAAATGGATTTTACCATCTTTTTCAGAACTTGCGCAACCCCTTGTGGAACTCACAAAACCCAAAACAACATTCAAATGGACAGAAAAACATCAGAGTATTTTTCAAAACATTCAAAAATTATTCTTTCTTCCCCCAATGGTTCGACTTCCAGATTGGGAGAAAACATTCTATGTCAACACCGATGCATCAAAAACAGCCATTTCAGGAGCGCTTATGCAAAAATTTAACAGTAAATTACTTCCTATAGCATACTTTTCCAAATCTTTAAAACCTTCTGAAAAGAAATATCCTGCGTTAAAATTGGAACTTATGGCAATTCATAAAACTGTCACCGCCTTCAAATACTATTTATATAATCGTGAGTTCGTAATTTTGTCAGATAGTGCTCCCCTTGAAAAATATAAGAAAACTACCAATCCCGCTGACGTAACCACCCGCTGGTTAATGGACTTATCTGAATATACATACGTTTTTAAACATATTCCTGGAAATTTGAACATCTTAGCGGATTATTTATCACGTTGTAATTTTGAAAACAATCAAGAGGATCTCAAAGCTAATCCAAACTTAATTCATGACATACAACCACTCCACTACCAATTGTTGATGTTGATGAAAATGAAAACAGACTTGAAATTAACAGTAAGGATAAAATTAATAATGAAAATCAAAACAAATGCTCAGAATATGTTAATTATATGATTTTTGGAAATTCGAACTCTAAAGACCCCTTGCTAGAAATTTCAGACCAAACATTTGTGTCCGAACAAATTAAGGATTCTGAATTAAAAGCAATTTACGAAGAAATCTTAAAAAACGGAAAGTCAGAAAATTTTCCCAATTACTTTATAAATCCTGATTCTAAAGTATTAATGCTCAAGAAAGAGAATATTCATAACAATTCATTCAGTTATTTAATTATTGTTCCAAATTCTTTAAAAGCGAAAGCATTGTCCATTGCGCATTTATCTCACTTCGGTTTGGCTAAAACCTATGAATTTCTTTCTAGAAGATACTTTTGGAGGGGCATTTATACTGATACCCTCAATTTCGTCTCTTCATGCACTAAATGCTTACAAGCGAAACATCACAAAACACCCCCTGCTCCATTACAAAAAACATATACACCCACTCATCCAAATCATACAATCTCCACAGACTTGGTGGGTCCTTTTAGTAATGGTCAATACGTCTTGACAATAATTGATCATTTCAGTAGACACTTAGAACTTTACCCGTTATCTAATATTACTTCTCCAAAAATAGTTCAATGTTTGTTTTCATACATTACAACCTTTGGTCGCCCTGCATGTATTCTATCAGATTTAGGTCGACAATATACATCTCAAGTTTACAATACATTTAATGACACTCTAGGCATAAAAATAATACATTCGTCTGCTTTTCATCCTCAATCGAACTCTATTAGCGAACGTGTAAACACATCAATTAAGTATTCAATTAATATCCTATTAGAAGAAGGTCATTCATTTCAAAATGCACTATATATACACAAATCTCTCTACAATGGATCTACGCATTCTTCCACTCAATTCTCGCCCAATCTTCTGCATTTTGGTAGAGAACTGGCACTAATTTTTGACACTTATAATTCAAATTATAATTACACTTACCTGGACTCTAATGTAAACATCTATAAATTAATGCAAGACCTTCAAGAAATTTATAAAAAAGCGTACAATAACATTCAAGATTCTCAATCAAAAAGAAATAAATATTTTCAAAGAAAAGCTAAACTAAGAAGCATCTGCACAAAAGATATTGTGTATCTGAAGTCTATGGATAAATTTAAATCTAAATATACAGGTCCTTTCATTGTCACAGTTAAACATTCCCCTGTTTCATTTTCAATTAAACGGTTACATGCTAGTGATGATAAGGCATTTCGTGTGCATATCGATAGAATTTTATTGGCACCTCCACGTAATAATCACTTATTTGACATTTATAATAATTCTAATTTTAATAAGAATCTCATTATTTCCAATGATACACATCAATATAATTTACGAAACCGAAAGTAATTTTTCATCAATATTTTTCCCTAGGTTAAAAGTTACGCAGTATAAATTTTTAAATATTTATAATGATTAAAGGTAGATTAAATAAATTTGATGTATACTTTCATTGCAACAGACCTGATCAACCTGTTGTGATTTTTATTTGTTGTGAAATTTCGCAGCTTGGATAATCAATGGCTGGTCCAGGAAATTATATTCTAAACTGCATTGTCTTACAGCAGCAGTGTATATCACTTTTAATATTTTTCTTTAACTTACTTGTTAATTATAATTGCATTTTATTAAAAGTTAACATACTAAAACAATATTTTGATTTAAAAAAAAAAATGTTAATGCAATTGATAAAAAAAAAAAAAAAAAAAAAAAAACTTTGGTGCAGGTAATATTTTTATCATACATATGCATATGTCTCATATATTCCAATTACAATTACCTATAAAAAAAATGAATAAATAGAAACATGTTTTATTATTACTTTCTTTCAACATGTATTATTTCTTTAAACCTTTTAATGAATATAAAAGGCTCACTATATATATTTGATAACATATAAATATACTTGATTTTTATTTTGTCAAACTTTCATATTCAGATTGCTTATACATTTGAACTATATATTTATTACAACAAATCCTTGTCCTCTATGAACTGAAATGGACTCGTCAAAGTTTCTCGCCATGCATGGTAACATAAAAATTTACTGATTTCAGCATCTTACCACGAACTGATAAAATATATGATGACTGAACTATTATGATTTTAAATCAAAGGACTTGAGCTCATTTTGTTTATGGATATATATTCTAACGACTTGTGTACACAGATTTATGGCCATACCACATTATATCTCATCACCATATAATATCCTTATTTTCTGTATTTGTATTTGTATTTTAATATTGTATAAGAATATTATTTTTTTTTAAAGTATGCATACTAGATTTTCTATTAATAATATGACAATGTACGTATTTTATTTGTATTGGAAGCCATTCGTTTTTTGTTTTTGTTTTGTAATCAATCTATTTTACAAGATTGGAAATAATTTGATTTAATTTTAATTTTTGCTGAGTTTTCATATCATAGACGATGTAATGGCTGAACCCATTTTTTTTTCGGTCGACGGGGAGAAATATGTGATGTTGAAAAACATCACATATCCCTTTTTAAAATAAAATAATAATAATAATATAAATTACATTTTATTTATTTATTTATAATACAAGCAAACATTATATTTCTTATTCTAAAAGAATTTAATACAATTTTGTTTATTTCGCTTATGCTATTTTATTTTTATTTCTATTTCATTAATCTGTAATTTCATATAATTTATTGTTCTTTTTCCTGCTCTAAATCTCATCTAGTAATAATTAAATAAAATATCAAAGAAAGAGAAACCCATTCATTTTATGCTTTAAAACCGCAGACGATTTTTTTTTATTGTAGCTTCCTGTCTCCAATCAAACGTTTATAGATTCCGTTGAATCATCATAGCTGAAAATAATTTCTAATATTTTTTTATCAATTGATTTTGCACTTTTAGCCAAATTCTGGACACCTGACAAAATTTAATCACATCATATGACGTAATTTAATTTTTAGCCAATCTTTTAACTATTATTTAGGTTTACCAGATATAAAATTTAAAATGTGTTCAGCCAACTTGATTTTTGATGCCAATGAGATTTGGCAAAATAAATTAATTATCTTGCTGTCTGTCTTTCTGTAAAGATGTTATTTTTTTTTATCTTTGAGTCAAAAATGTCGAAATGCTTTCGGTTTAGAAAAGTATATCAAAATGGCTTCCATTCTTCATTCGATGTCTCTCTGATTAATAAACTGAAATTCTTCATCATGAATGTTTGCGAATCTACTCATTCGTTTTTGTTCAAAAATGCATTATATATATCTTATAAGAGTAATAAAGAAATGTAATTTTTCTAAATGGAAAATGACTTCATGCTACATTTTACGGAGCTGAGTGAACCTGCTACGCTGTACGTCATGGCCGCTTCATACTTTAGATATCTCCATCCCAGCTCTTCATTAAATATATGTGTTTAGTTTTATTTCTTTATTTAGTTATAAAGCAATAGGATCCATAAGTATTAGGAATAAATTATGTCATGTCGGAAATAAATCCTATGAAAATTACATGTGGATTTTCTCTAACTGATGATTGGTTTGAGCAATTGAAATGTCTCAAAGCACGTCACTTCCTCTCGAATTATTCGGAATGATTTCGCATACGGCATTCAGTAAAGGGAGAATAGAGGTTTCCATATGGATCAGGATCTAGGCTCTATTCCGGCTAATGTCCATTCCGATTACGTACCATTTTCCAGTTTGGGAAGAATACGGCTCTATATCTAGCACTACCGCACTTCCACACACATCAAATAAATTAGCTCCGATAGCACTAGACCTTAAATATGTGACAATAACTTAATTCAGGCATTATATCCTAAATTATAGCGTATCAAGGCGTCGAAAAGAACTCCACTGCACACCAGAACACACCACACCACTTTACGAAAATAACCTCCTACTTACACCTCCTTCAATCAACTTCCGGTCTCTTCACTTCAACCAAACTTTAAAACTGCTTTGCTTTCGCCTATACTTCGCAACTTACTTCCTCTGTTGCAGCGCTATGCCGACACAAGACCATTCTAACCTAAAATTTTGACGAGTTACAGGCGACGAAGCCTTTTTAACTTTCCCAACTTACTACTTCGCTGGATCCATCATCATTTCAAACAAAACCTGTGGTGACCTACTGCAGCCTCGACGTCGCAGTCCCCCTCCAAAAAACAATTACGTCGGGAAAATCCCCAATGGGTTTTACCCGATTAATTTAAAACACCATACTAAATCTAAGCATAAGCTGATATCAGACAACGTTAGCGTGAGTGCAGTCATCACTTCAAATTTTGAACATGGTGAGAGTAACTTAAAAAATAAATAAATAAATAATCTTTGTTATGACCCTGAACGGAAAACTACCTAACTCAAAAAAAAAAAAAAAAAAAAAAAAAATGAAATGGAGTTTATTATGAAATGGAGATGAGTGGAGAATGGAGTTTATGAATTATGAATGGAGTGTATGAAATGGAGTTTATTACCCAGATAAACTCCGGGTACACGCTGATTTAGTTACAGCCAGAAATATACAATAGGGCATTGACACTCATCTTACTGTCAAACCAGGAAGGCAATTTTAATTTTTAAACTTGGTATAACACAGGTGGGTCGCTTGACAGAAGTGCGACATTCAGTAACGAAGTTTAATAGTAAAAATTTGAAAGTTCATGCACCACAAAAAAAAAATCTTGTAATCTAAAGTTGTACATGATAACAATAAGTCTGAAACGAAGTCTTTATTAAAAAAATAATCCTTGCATTGACTTGGATAAAAACTGTAGAATCAAACCAGCGTACTAGATGGCTAAACGGAGAACAAGATCAATGGGCTTCAGAACTCAAACGACTCCGACTTTCCATGTCCTGTTAAAAATCAGATTGAGACTTTTCACATCAGTTTACGTAGGCTATTCATCACTGGTTAAGATCAGACGAAGTGGTTGCGGACGTCAGTTCAAGAGGTTCTGGGCATCAGAAATATTTTCTCAAAAATGATTCTAGAATATAAAAGCTATTTACAGTATAAAAGAAATAAACGAAGTTAAACTACATCTTGTAGACAAAAAAAGATCGAGACAGTTTGTCTCTAAAGACATACAAAGATTGCATATACAATAATAAATCATTTCCCTCCTAGCTATTGCATGAACGAAAAAAAAAAAAAAACTACACTGTTAGTTTTATTAATGTTATACATTAATCACGAATAGCATGCAGATAGCTTAAAAAATTTTTCTCTCACTCTAAAAAACATACATTTGTGGAACTTTTAGAACGTATACATAATAAATAAGTTAGATAATTTTAAATATCACACCACAGAAGACAGCAGAATGTTAGCGACGGGTGCACTCCTTTTACTAGCTGACGTGAACTCCAAATTACCGGTGGCTTCCTAGCCGGATGACTTTTCTATTCACTATATGTAACACCACCGCACTTCTACACACATCAAACTAATTAGTTCCAATAGCACTAGACCTTAACTATCAGTCAATAACTTAATTCAGGCACCATGTCCTACATTATATCGTTTCCAGGCGTCGGAATGAACTCCACTGCACACCAGAACACACCACACCAATTTATGAAAATAACCTCTTACTTATACTTCCTTCAATCAACTTCCTGTCTCTTCACTCAAACCGAACTTTAAAGATGCTTTGTATTCGCCTCTACTTCGCAACTTACTTCCTCCGTTGCAGCGCTATATAGACACAAAGCTATTCTAACCTTAAATTTAGCCGAGTTACTGGCGCCGAAGCCTTTTTAACTTTCCCAACTAACTATTTCGCTGGATCCAGCATCATTTGAAACAAAACTGTTGTGATCTACTACAGTCGACCTCGCAGTCCCCCTCATTTTTTTTAATCCTCTAATAACTTTATTTATGAAAAACAAAATTTAATAATAATAATAATTATTATTATTATTATTATTATTTTTACATTATCATTCCTACATTAAATTTACACTTTCATTATAATTTTTACATTATCATTTCATAGGCTTTTCCAGAGAAGTCCTGTAAACGTCGATGAATTGAAAGAGATTATAACTGAAGAAATATTGTCAATGAAACCAACAATGCTGCAAAGTGTGTCAAAAATCTGGATCGACGTGTTCATGTTTGTATTCAAAATGGTGGCGAACATTTTCAACATTTTCTGTGAGGAATGATAATGTAAAAAAAAATAAATTAAATTATTTTTTTCAAAACTAAATTCGTTACAGGATTAAAAAAAGAAATGTGCGTCTCCATTTCTCACAAATAAAGCTGTAGCAGTCCAACAGTGTTAGAAATTGTCTCACAAACTTAAACAAGGTTCAAACAATCATACTTCAATGTTTGAATAGTTGCCACACCCGGCAGATTTAAAGGCTATAATAAAAAACTCATGAATACTCTTTTAAACTGATCATCCTCTCTCTATATATATTATTTTATTTTATGGTATTTTATTTTATTTCATTTGAAAAACGAATGTGGTGGATTATACTTTATAAATTAATTGAATTTTCAAAAATAGCGATTTATTTATTTAAACAAATCTCAAAGGCGAAATAAAACCAAATCATAGTTGTCACCTCACGATGTGTTATTGTGAAAAGTATTTTTGTTACAACGCATTTGTTGCGCCATTTTACAGATCAAAATGTTGTTTAACGAATGTCGAATGTGTTTACGTTTGTGATAAGCCGTAGTAAGTTTTATTGAGACATTACGCATTATTAAATCTTGAATTTTGGTTTAACAGAATATGAACTTATCTTTAGCTAAGTTTGAACTTGCCAGAGTGAAAAGAAATGGCTAAAAAATAACTACATCAAGCTATGAAAAGTTTCTACGAATTGTTCAAAATTAAACCTGGGGAAAATGCAATCAATGCTCATGAAATAGAATTAAAATATTCAATCAATGCAAGTGTTTGAAGAATGAGTTTTTTCAAGTACATTGTGTACTAACAATATTACCGATTTTGAATGTATGCAAATGCATTTTAAATGATGTCAAGAATAAATTGTTCATTCGTCTTTACTATATTTTACTTTTTGATGCAATTCTTTTAATAAAAATAATATAATGAATATTCTTTTAATGTTGATCTTTTAACCTTTTTTTTGTGATTTACATTGCAAAGAATGTCAAGAATACATTGTTCATGCCCCTTTACTATATTTTAATTTTTGCTGCTATTCTTAAATGATAATGCTATAATGAATATTCTTTTAATGCTATTTTTAATGATTTTCTTTTTGTCATTTACATTGCAAAATCGAGTCTATTATATTTCCTGGTGATTTTGAGTTAATATAGCATTATGTGTTACAGTTTTATTCCAGTATTACCACGTGACAATGAAAGATTTTGTGGCTAAAAGTATATCAATAAATTACAATTTTTTATTACATTAAAAAAGCACGAAATACAGCAAAAGAAAAATGTATTTCATATAATATGTATATATATATTCTTTTTTTTCTTTTTTCATTCCGCCACTAGAAAATAAAATCAATTCAAATCAGGTCCGAAATCATAGGTGATGTAAGTAGGATGGTGATACGTCTATATAAGTAATTGGATTTTATTTTGAAAATTTATAATTAAATTAAAATATTAAATCATTTTTCATCCACAAGTCAGTATATTTTGTTTAATTAATTTATTTTTTAACTAATCTAAAATAATATTGTAATAAAGCCATATATATACATATATATATATGTATACATTTCTATGTGAATGTAAATTTTAACATTTGAATTTTTAAAATAATAAAAAAAAAGAACGTTTTTCACATGTATCATATGGTTTTAAACAAAATGAATTAATGGTTATATTTTATAGTGAACATAAATGTACAAACATAATGAACGAGAATTTATTGTATTCATATAACGTAAAAATTGGAGTATATTTATATTGGGTGCTTTCCATTAAATTCCCGCTATAAGTTTCAGCTAGAACGAGCGGGTTAATAGCCCTCAAATGTGATATAAGAACGAATCATAAAATAATTTTAAATAATTAGAAAAAAGAAATTGATATATGTCCAACAAATGACGCTTTTCAGAAAGAAACAGCAAATTTTAGCGTATGTTACATTTTACATCGTAAACACAACTTAGTGAATTACTATTAAAATCGTTTGCATATTCATAAATAATTTATTTATGATTATTACTATGATTTAATTTATTATGATTTAATTACTATATTTTCCGTTTTTTTTTTTTTTTTTTTTTTTTGAAAATGTAACCTAGTTATATTTAAATATTTTTTTATTTCTTAAGTGCGTCTCATTAATTTTGTACTTAACGCATTTTGTAATAATCTCCTTGCATGTTAATGGTTTTAACAGCATCCTGTTGGACAGCTACAGGATGCTGTTCAAGCTATAAATTTAAGTTTAACCTACCTGCATTATTTGTTTATCCACTTACGTGGTAAGGTAATCTTTTTTCGTCATGCATAGTCAAAGTAAAAATAAGATTTGACTAAATTTTGAAAAAAAAAAGAAATGTTGCATTTTTATAAAAAAAAGTAAGATTAATGAATATCTGTATTATACAGTACCAAATTTTTATATTTATACTGTGCATAGTATTAGTTTTGTGAATCGTTATACAGATATCCTGAAAACAACTTATACGTAGAGAGTCAACATTAAAATATATTTTTGTTGAAGTTATAATTAAAGAATAATAAAATAGGCTAGTGGTGTAGGTATTAATGCATTTTAACTATGCGAGTGCACTAGGCCTAGGTAGAGTGCACATCGTGGAACGTATTTCATACGGGTAATCGCCTCAACACACATAATTTTCTGAGAAAACTACAAAAAATTTCAACCGCATTCACTGTATTAAAAGACTGACTAGTTTTAAAAATCGTCTAAATTTAAATAAACTAAAATTTTTCTACGTTTGAGCATTTTCGCTACAGGACTAGAGCATCTTATCATTTAGATCTACTATCGTTCTTGAGATTTCTTCATTCTCTCTCTCTCTCTTTTTTAGAGAGATCCTGTATTAGGGACGTTAATAGGGAGTCTTTGTCTTTTTAAACATGTATAGTCTCTCTGGTGTATATATTCCGCGTCCTTGCAATCATATCTATTAATTAAAATATTTTGAGCCTCATGTTTGCAGGCAGAGTTATGATTTTCATAGTTAGAACTTTTCCGTGCATTGCTATCTACTATAATTAAAATTACTAAAGTAAGAGTTAAAGTCTGAATTGTTACTTAGTCACCTTTTTCTTAAAGAATGTCTGACCAGGAACTAAAACAGTGACTTTGACAGAGTTTAATATTCGTATCGTAATATTTGATATTTTAGTGAGGAACAAAGCATGTTTACTAGGGATTAATTGTAAAGCATTCTAATATTTTAAAATACATCTAAAACCTTTCAAAGGGCTATCAAATAATTAATGTGTTGTTATTAAGTGTGTTATAATCTTTTAAACCACTGCATTAATACATATTTCTTTATTATAAACCTCAGTCAACCTCACAAAAAACTCCTTTTAAAATAGTTCAATTTTTTAAGACAAATCGAACATGATATTTTCTCGGAAATTTTAATAATTCACACGAATATTGGTTTACATAGTTTTTTTTTTTTTTCCTTATCATTCAGAATTTTTTTTTCTTTTTAAATATTTATTATATTTAAGACTTTATACTACAAACTATCTACGACAATTTTCCCTTTATTCAGTCGTAGAAAAAGAATAAGGAGGATATTTATTAAAACATAGTGGCGATAAATCTGATTTAAAAATTCAAAATATTGGCAAGTATTTTGACAAATTTAACAATAATAAAGAACAAGATAATGATTAAGAAAAATAAATGCAATGTATCACAAAATTCTATAAAAACGTATTACCGAGTTTCGCGAATTTTATCGAAATTACTATTTAAAATATAGAAATTATATTAATTATAATAATTCAATGACATATAATTGTAAAGAATTTTGATATTACTATTCACATTTCGTATATATTTCGAAATCCCTTTACATTAACTTTTAAATTTATTACCACCTATTTATTTAACCTTTAAACAATAAAAGAGTCCCCGACAAAAGTGCACAATTCCCATATTGTAACCTTTTATTATGGGTTTCACCAAAAATGTTTCTCGAAACATAAAATGTCATTTAGTAGGGAATTCCCACCAGACATATCCGCCAAATCGTAATGGCTTTTAGTAAAGTGAGTTCCAGGAGATACTTTCGGTCGTAAGAATAAATAACTTGTGATTTAGGAAATGCTGCAAAACTGAATTTGTCACTCAGTGCTAGAAGAAGGCCAGTGAGATCACGCGATATGAATTATATCGTCCATAAGGGATGCACTTTTCTTATTTTAGGTGTCAAAGTAATCGCAGGTCATTTTCTTTGGCAGAAAAAAAAAGTTAGAGTGACCATTTTATACTTTTATCGTTTAATCTTTCGATTTATGATAACGGACGTAATTTACTTGAATTTCAGGATATTTAATTTTTCTCGAGAAAAAAAGTATCCTAATCCTACCTTACAGTTATACAGTTATACTTTTTTTCTTTTTTTTAAATCTTTAAGAAAATAATTCTATAATTTAATTTTAATTTTATTCATATTTCAGCAATAGTAAGATATTTTCTTTATTAATAAATTTTATATATTTTTGTTTACCATGAGTTCGATTACTATTTCTTTGACCATTTTATCACTTTTATTCAGATTATTATTTATAAATTTTATTTTATTTGTTTAGTTACATGTCCAATTAGAATTTATTTACCATAGAATACGTGAAGAATATAAAATATACTTAAACTCATAATTTAGCTTTCCTTTTTCATTGACTTCAAAAATTTTATACATGTTTCAATAATTAAGAATACTTCCAAGGGAATTACATAATTTAAATTATTGTATTAAATGGGAGGGGGAGAGGGAGGAGGGGGGTATTATCTTTTGCATAATACGTAGATGTATACAGAAACTAATTCTTATTTATTATTATCTTTTAATTAGAAGTTGTTCAATAGAACAGTGATCTCTTTGCTATATGTTCAGCCAGTACTGAATGTAGAAGTACAAAATTTGACATGCGGGTGCTGGGAAGCCTTCCCGAGGGGCTCCTGAAAACAGACCTTATTATTTTTTATTTATTATTAGTTGTGAAGATATTAATTAATGTGTCTAATCAAAAAGCGATCTCAATTACTGCGAATTCACCGAGATTGCATAAGAATAGATATTTTAAAGAAATTAAAAGGAGAAAAAAAGAAAATAAATTAGAAATATTAGTCCGATCGTTACGAATTTGGAACCAAATGAAAGGGGTGATTTTTCTGAATCTAATGAGCAATAAACTAAGAAGGCAAACGGTTTATCGATACAATAATTAGATTGATTTAAATGAACTAAAGCGTAAAATGTAGTTGGCAACATCATTTCAACTACCAGACGACTGTCTGCGATGAATAAGGATGTGATTGTAAACAATTAATATGTCACATGTTTTATGGTGAGGAGGTGGGGGGATTGCAATTTCCAAACGTTCATTCGTGTTAAATTTAAAAATAATATTCGGCTTAGACAGCATATTATAAAGCTACAGTTCAATTTTCATAATAATATGTGGAAAAAAAAAAGAAACATTTTTATTGGGAAGTCTCATGTTATTATAAAATGTCCACTGATGAATTTTAATTAAAAATACATTATCGTCTAAAAAAATATGTAGATATTATTTATAAAAGGCTTATTAGATAATTTGTGTATTAGATAAGTGTTTAGTAAATTTTATCTATGAAGACATAAGTGTTTTCTGTGGATTGAAATTAATGAACTTGACGTCAATTCAGATTTTTACAACGCGGCTATAAAATATTGTTAAATTCAGGCATTTAAAGATAAATGCATCATTTAAAAGGTTTTTTATATAATATTTCAAAATGTGCGTACATTTTATGCAGATCTATCAGTAAAAATAAAAGTGGGGTTAAATGAAATTGAATCAGTAGGTCTGCATTTGGTGGTTGAATAACAAAGTCATTGCAAAAGTTATACCTTCTTTGACTTCTTTCCCTCAAAAATATTTCAGTACTATCACACACGCAGAGAGAACCTTATATAAGTAAAAAATTATAAAAAATACAATTTACTTAAAAATAAATATTTCTGTGAATAATAAAGCAAAAAGGTTTTCACATATATCTTTATCTTCTGAATAGTATATCTGCGTATTTCAATACAATCAAAGTTATATATATATATATATAAACTAGCAGACCCGGCCACGCGTTGCTGTGACTAAGTTATACGTTGAATTATACGGCTGTAAACTATTTAGTACAGTCAAATTATTATTTACGAACAAAGGCGAAAACGTTGTAGCCGATGTAAAAACCCACAGGGTTGAGATTTGAAACATAGGTCAAAATTTGGAAGCGATTGATAAAAATTTTCGTAGTGTTGATATTAAGCACAAATTAATTTTATTGTAGGGTCCTATAAATTTTAATGGAGAAGTGATATATATTATTTCTAATGCTACTTTGGATAAAATTGCTAAAATGACTAATATATAAATTAAATTCTATTACAATTCTATTAAAATAAAAGTATAAAAGAAACAGACGATTTTAAAATCAATTTTTATGGAGGAGTGAAATATAATATATGCTATAATGGATAATTTTACTATAAAATAACCTCATCATTTTAAATATTTTAAAGAGGGCAACAGCTGTAGTTATAAAAAGGAAAACAATAAGGCTAAACCAGAAAAATAAGTAAATTTGATAAATATTTTAAAACTTTAAAATTGGAAAACTTATGAAATATTGGACATTTAAAGTAAATACATGTATCATTTTAAATAGAAAAAGATTTTGGAAAAGTTTAGTGTATTTTAACGAAGTGATGAGAAGTTTTTGAGTATGTTAAAATTTTAATAGTAAATTCAATTTAATAAAGATGGGAAACATTGAGGATTAAGATAAGAATAATTATAAGATTAAAAAAAAAAAAGAAAAAAAAACTTTTTATATACCATGCTTTTAAATTTTAATATACTAATAATATACTAATTAAAAGGAAAATGATAAATATTCTATCATAGTTTGAAGTCAAATTTGTTTTCAAATGTCTAAATAAAATATCTGATGTAAGATACTAATATTTTGCAGCGGAATAGATTTCATTTCTGTTATCCTTGGCGAAAAAAAAAGAATATCGCCAAATTATCTGGCGAAAATATTTAATTCCTTTCAAAAATCATGGTTATTTTAACAACTTATATTAAAAGAGTAATGAATAATATGAAACAATATTTCGTACAGTACATATTACATGTCATACATACGTACAATGAATAATACATATTACATTTCGTACAATGCATACATCTGGCATGTATATTTTCGTGTTGCGCTTTTGATCGCCAAATAATAATAATAATAATAAAAAAAGCCAAGGGCGACAGAGTTTTGAAATTTAAAATTAAAATTTTGTCAATTTGACAGCAAAATAATTCAATCTAACACCCGCGATAACTAATACATATCTATACCCAAATATAAGGATTAAAATCGGGAAATAAATTTCCTCGATTTTTAATAATTTCTTACAAAAAATCCAGTGGGCAATTAACATAGGAAATCTTTTTCTTGGCTGCACAGACGGTCAGTGAGTCACACTTCGCTTGCGTATAGAACTCATAGATATAGTATAGCATATATAGAATAGAGTGATCATTAGGGAGAAAAAAGTTATTCCTTTTCATTTGGGAAAAGACGACGTTTTTACCAAAATATGGCCGTCTTTCCCCGAGTGAATACACACGGGAATACATACTAATATTTTAGCAAATAAAATTTGTGAAAAATTTATTTGCTAAAGGGGAATGGAAGACTCCAGATACAGTTTCAAATTCATATTTCTTTCTTTCTTTTTTTTTTTTCAATACCACTTAATGGCTGTTTCTAAAGCTTTTATTTATTTTTTTTTTCGGCATCAAAAATCTTTGTACGATAACATGGGGATGAGAGATCTATATATATTACTATATCTATGATAGAACTACATTAGCACTTTATCAATGTGTATAAAATCTTTAAATTGATTATGACGTCAATTTTCGTGAGATGCATAATTTAACTTTTTATAATTTTTTAACGTTTACGTTTGATTAAATGTATTTATTTTTATGTCGAAAGAAAATGAACTCGTTTTTTTTTTTTTTTTTTATTTTTTTTTTATTTTTTTTTTGCAACAATTAAATTAATGGAACTCACAGATATTTTGGAGCAACTTTAATAAAGGTCTATAATTAACAAATAATTGCAATAAAACAATATTGTGACAATAAATTGAGATAAAAACTATCCTATCTCTCAAGTTGGACCAAACTGCACACAGTGTGCAAAATTTCATTAAAATCGGTTCCTTAGTTTAGGAGTTTACCCCGGACAAACATCGTGACACGTAATTTATATATATATACAGATATACTTCTGTCAAAGAACATTTAATACCAGATCAATACAGCGTTTGTTTGAATAGTGAAGTACTCATAATGTTCAATTAATGCTTCCATGGTCCCTTTGATTTGAATTTAGAGATAGTCACTAAAGATCCTTTTAAATTTACACTGAATTGACGTTTAAAATTTTCAATTTATATGGCTGAATGAATTTATGCAGTTATTTGTATGTTTATATAGCGACTTAAGTGATAAGAAATGCATTTATAACCTATTTTATAATGAAAGTCAAAACTTAATCTTTGTATTAAATAAAAAATACTGAATGTGTACCGTTCAAAATTGAACGATATGTGATTTTTTTTTCAACTGTACATATATACAGGTTTTGGAGAAAATAATGTGAACATATTCGCTTTTTTACGTTTTGTCAAATATCTTGAAAAATACTTAACATGTTGTTCTTCAATTTTGGGAATAAGGAAAACTTATTTTTCCTTATATTTTTCAGCAAAGATTTTGTTACGAAGGCCCTTAGAGTGTACGAATAACAATTCCAATAAAATAAAATGTGTTTGGGATAACCCTGTATATGGAAAAGCTACAACTGGTCTGCAAATTTTAGATATGATTATAAATGTTATATTTTATACGTGTGTAGCGTTTTGTGAGGATACCTTGAATATTTAAGCAGTTAATATTTTATTAAAAATTAAAACATTTTTTGCAAGTTTTTTCTTTATAACTCCAAAGATTATTCACCAAATTCCATGAAACTTGACAACATATCCCTGAATCATGATACTATCGTTTTAAACAAATACAGTTTATATTCAAAGCGATTTGGACAGTTGTTGTAAGTAAATTATTACTGCGCATTCGCAGAGTGCAGCAAAAAACTTTGACATAGTTTAATACTCAATTATATAGAGCACCTTTTAAAAAATCCTTTTGAATATCACAAACACAGAGATAGGGGAATAACTGAGCTGTTTTTCAGCTTCTTTCTAAAAAAGTCTTTATGATTAGGGGTTGCTCACAAAGATAAATTTGTATCAGAAAAAAAAAAAAAAAAATTCTTGTCAAACAATTTGCTTTTCTTTTATTTGTAGGTATATAGTACATACTTATTTAAAAAAATGTATCACAAATGTTTTATTAAGTTTCATTGTGTAAGTTTATTTGCATACAAACTTTCGTTTGTGAATGACCCCTTACCTTAAAAACCTTTTTAGAAAACAGCTGAAAAACAGTTTTCATCTCTGACATCGCTATGGATTTTTCTGATATTCAGCTGGATGCTTTTTAAAAGGTGCTCGATACATTTGGGTATCAAACTATGCCAAACTCCCTCTGCAATAGTCTGAGCGTGCGCAGTAATATACTATTTACTACTGTCCATATCCCTTTGAATATTAAATATTTTCAAGATGTTCGACAAAAAGTGAAAAAATCGAAAGTATTTACATTACTTTCTCCAACACCTGTATATATTCTTTCAAACAAATTATTATACACATTAAGGGGAAAAAAATAAAAATAAAAATAACTAGTTCGGACTTACAAATTGTTGCCTTAAATTCAAAATGTTAAATCCAAAAGTGTTTATATCTTTTTGTTTGTATATAAAGTGTTAATAACTATTCGTCTGTGACCATCATCATCATCAAATAACATTTTCTGTGACCCTGTATATTATTTCTTGTTTTTAACTAATGGCGAAAGAATGCTTCAATTTCAGTGTAACACAAAATTCGATTAAAGATAAGAGTTATAATGAAATTAAATTTAAAATACTATTTTTAAGAAGTTATTGTATAAATGACTAAATTAAAAAAATATTAATTTTTACAAGTTATATTGTATCTGCAGAGAGAACAAAAATGATTAAAACGCGCTTAAATTTTTAATCTGTTCGAAATACGTTTACAATAAACAATTGCCCGGAAGCCTTCCGGAGTGGAAAGTTAAAAAATAATTATTATTTTTTAATTATTTGCGGATATATTAATTAAAATGTCAACATCTGTTAATTAATAAACGATGCAAATCTGAGATTAAAAAGCGTTTAAGAAGAGTACAATTTCCAAATAAATTAGAAATATTGGTTTGAATGTTTTCAAAATTAATGCTAAATGAAAGGGAGGATGATTTTTAAGTTTTTAGAGGCGAAAATTGGTTCTCCATACAGCAGTTAGAATCTTTTTAATTAAGAATCTATGAAATTTCATGGCAACACTTGATTTGCTTAAAAACAGTTAAATGGTCATATAAATTGGTACGATTTTTTTCAATGTTGGTACCTAATGTAAGGGGCGATAATTTCTAAATCGAGGGGAGGAAATTGCTTATCGATATGACAATTAGAACAATTTTTAATTAACTAAAGTATGAAAATTAATGACGACCTTCATTATTTCATTATATCATTCTACAGTGACAGTGCATTTTTTCGGGCAATGGACCTTACAAATATCCAGTTAATGTACATAAATTTTGGATTAGCACCCATACTAATAAAATCATTAGTTCTAAAAACGCGTAGAAAGAAATCACCTTTACACTTTCGATTTTTGTCTAAAATAATAAAAATAATTGTTCATCATAATTTATTACTTGTTTTGTGGACTGTTAGTTGCAATATATATTAAGCAAGATTTGGATTCACAAGCATAAGTGTTTTCAACGAGATGAATTATTTTATCATTTCATTTTCATAAACTTCAAGAATATTACACATAGTATTGAAATAGTACAAAAAAATCGTCATAATTGTAAACGTTTTATGTATAAACAATGCAAATGTATATTTTAAGTTATCTGATCATTTTGAAAGGATAAATTTTATAGGTACGTATTCAAATATAGGATTTTTCGTTTTTATAATGCATCTGTTTTAATTAGTAATAAGAAGGTGAAATTTATTTCACAGGTTATCAATCATTTGATTTTTTTTTCAATGAAGTATATTGGTAATATAATATATTTATTTCATTTTCTTCTGCGAGTTTTTAAACATAGAATAATATTTATAATATACTTTTCTTTTCCTATGAAATACAAAACATACAATAAAATTATGTGAATATTATATGAGAAAAATACATTTTTCTATACAGCTTTGAATTAATCAAAGCATAGCCTCCTAAACTAGATGCCTGTCGCGTGGCTCAGAAACTTGGTAACAGTTGAAGCTGTAGCACCACCTGGAGCAAATAGCTCGACTTTTTTATTCAACTGTCAACAATAATTTTAAGATGTTATCGACGATTTTTTGATTCTATTCGCCTTTTTTGTATACCATATCCTACATTTAAAAACTTTTGGTGGCTGTTGAATAAAAAAAAATCGCGCAATCTGTATTAGGTGGCGCTGTCTACAGCTTCAACTGTTGCAAAGTTTCGAGCAACGCGATAGACATCTAATTTAGGAGGCTATGTTCAAAGTATTGATTAAATATTAATGATTTAATAAAATACTCTTTCGACTTTTAGCATAATATATATATATATAAAACAGTTAAAAGATTATTCCGTTAAAAAACCTATTATATATCAATGATCGACTTTTTATTATTCTTCTAACAAACATTATTATTTTACAAAATAAAAAAAAGATATATATATATCACTAATATTTTTAAAGAAATGACAACTTATATTTTCAAATATATTGAAAATTCGGTGATTTTTAACCAACTTTTTACTTTGCTACATTAAACTTGTATTTATTCATTGAACTGAGTTCAAGAGATACTGAAACGAAATGTTATGCGAAGAATCGTATATAACAATGGGGATATCTGAGAATTAACTCAAGCGGATCAATTCAACAATGTGTGAAATTTTGAAAAAATCCCCAAAGGTAAAAGAATACATATTTATACAACACTTTTGAGTTTCAGTAACTTGTTTTAGGAGTTTCGAAGAAATGGAATAAAGTGTATTACACAAAATTCTATTTTTAATAAACGCAGTATATATAAACGGTGTATATAACTTTTTTTAAAGTTGATTGGTACAGAATTTTAAGTTATGTTTCTCTCTTTCGTTCGAACATACAAATGTTTTTTTTTTTTTTTTTTTTTTTTTAATATGAAATATAATTTAAAATTTATAAAAAAAAAAAAAATAATAATAATAAATAAATAAAAAAAAACTCACGATACTTACCAAATTATTAAATAATTAATCATTAAATTTTTAAGTGTACTTAAAAAACAACTTATTGAATATGAATAACTTGCAAAAATAGATGTTTTAAGCATTATTTTAACTATATTATATAAAATGTCTTTTAACTATGTAAGCTTCACATTGAAAATTGATTTTATTTCGCTCTGAGCGTTTATGAACTTTATTTAATAGCAAGTTATTGTCTTATAATTAAACTCTATTTAAAACAAATATAGTTGTGTGATTTTAAAGATTACGAACTACTACACTATATAAAGAATAGTGTTCAAATAGCACAACAGTACTATTAACTTAATACTATGAAATCTCCGTGATTAATTTTACTCTCTCTCTGACACACATATGTGTATCACTTATTACGTACAGTAATCATTGTAATGGATACCAGTGAAAATATGACATTTTAAATCTAATGTGTATTAAAAAAGCTTATTCTATTATTAAACTTAATACTTTCAAAGTAACGTATATAGCAATCAATAAAATCATTTTTTTTTTTAATCTAACTTCAAAGATAGCGGGAATAAAATTGCAGATATGCTATTTACAAACTAATCTTTTTTATATATCATGCAAGTAATTTTTTACATGTATATATTTTTTGAATTGCGATAGCAGTTCTCATATACGTAATGACTTTAATACTTTTAACGCTTTTGTAGATATTCGTGTTGAATGTGTATTATATATCACGGAATAAATATGACGCTATACTGTAAACAAGAATTTCAGCGACTATCTTATAAATAATATAATACAAAATATGTTTTCATTAGAATAAATTATAACATAAGTTGAAAGAATCGGGGCATGATTAACTTCGCGTTTTACCTGAAAGTATAATCTGAATTTAGAACTAAATGATCATCGTAATATTTGAATTGAACGTATATTTGTTGTATTCAGACCTAGAAAACAAAATCAAACATTAAGTACTTATAGTTTCATAAGTTTAAAAAATAGCTTAGCGTACTACTATATCCGACAGTGTCGAAATTTTAAAATTCGTTGTTTTGACATTGTTTCAGTGATTTAAAAAAAATTTGTAAATAAATTAAATTTTGTATGCGGATTTTAAACATAAGTACATATTTCTTCAATTTATTAACATTTCTTTCCTTAAAAAAAAAATATATATATATATATATATTATTTGCATTTGTAACAAATTATTGTAACATTCAGAGAGTTAACAGATTTTTCAAGATTACATTCTACGAGATAAACATTATAACAGATTTACGAACATGACATTACTTTTACGGTCAGTGAACTGATGACTTTTTTCTGCTCACTAACCATAATCTATTTTTTTTTTTTTTTCAATATATGTCGTGATATGTGCCAATAAAATGCCTTATAAAAATGTTCTCTTATACAAGTGTGTTATAAGGACGGTCTGACTACTTCTTCTAGATATTTGAGAAAAGTCTATATACTGAAATCTTTTCGTTAAAATTTAAAAACAAAAGTGAGAAAAAAAATTCTAATAGATATTACACTATTAGTTGTCATTTATTTGTCATAATCTATAACTTTGTATTGTGAAAATATTAATATTTTAATGCTAATAAAAGTACACTTATAGCATCATTATAAATTAAGGAAATATATTTTAAACAGAATATATATACAAAAAAAAAACTATACAAAAAATTAGCAAAATTTACAAACGAATGTTTATTATTATTATGAATATTTCTACATTTACTACCTTATACACACACACACACACACACACACACATATATATATATTATATATATAAAATTTGTAATATGTAGAATAACATCATCATTTATTCTTGATACTTGAGAGAAGTCCATTAAAAAAAAAAAAAAAAAAAAAGAAAAAAAAATCGTATAATTATTAAATTTTTAGTAGCTACTTATTTATCATAATTTATACTTTTGTAATTTGATAATATTAATATTTTCAATGCTAATAAAAATACTCTTATATGGCCACTATAAATTAAGAAAATATAATTGTAAATACTTTCCTTTAGAAAAAAAATAACAAAATTTACAAACTAATACTTATTACTATTATTTATACAATTACTAGTGTGTAGTTGTGAGGTCGAGCTATGGACCGTCACTAAAAGTTGGGACGGTTCGATTACTTCGTCGCCAGGGGCTCGGCGAAGGTCTTGGTCGAGATTGTTTTATGTCAGCATTGTGCAGCAGTAAAATAATTAGGATCGCGGTTATTAGATGAGTAGAAGAGATGTTTAAAGGTTTTGATTGAAATGAAATGAAAGGGAGTTGTTGAATGGAGTATAAAAGGAAAGATAGTGAATTGCTAGATATGGATATAGATGTAGGATGTGATGTAGTGGAATGGTGATGAAGGGGTAGCTGATTAGTGTGGAGCTAAGAGAAATGTTGATGGTGATAGTTTAATGCGAATGATGGTAGAGAGGTGTAGTTTTGTGAAGTAAAGAAATAAAAGAGGCTGTCGTGTTCGGGAATCCGCTCGACGCTCTAAAGTGAGGAAAGTGATAAGGAGCCGTGAGCAGTCGTCAAAAGGATCAGCGTTGGTGAGATAAAGCAATCTCTTATTTTATATCTTGTTTAAAGTTAGTTCCTGAAGTCATTTATTTACTCGAGTTAGCTCAACGCCTCCTTGAAATTGAGAATTAATAAACTGCGTTATTTTGTATTTAAACTTTGTCTCGAGCTCTCCTTATTAAGTGATTAAGTATTCAAGTTTATATTTAAGTTTTAGTAAAATTTACATTAGAGAAGCATGGCCCACGCAGTTTCTCTACATTGGCGCCCAAATAAAGTCGAATATCCCCCCCCCCCCGAGCAAATATTTTTTGACGGCACTAATAGTGTGCTGCAATTTTTTGAGCAGCTGGAATACTTTTTTAACTTTTATACCATTGATCGGTCTAAAAAATATGGCTGGTTAGCCTATTCCTTAGAAGGAGAACCACGACAGTGGCATAGATTAATCGCCTGCCATTCCCTTGGGCCAAATCCAACTTATGAGGAATTAAAAGGCGGATCATCGACCTTTTTGCCACTCGGGATGATAGAAAAAGATTAAAGCATGACCGCTCCCTCCCCCCTCACGAACGTCAGTGGGAAGCAATAGTAAACCCAGTGGAAAAACCACACAAAGTTATTAAGTCACAGTTTATTAGTGTAAATCAACCTAAAACTGGCAATGAAAACGTTAATCCTTGTGACAAAAGTCAAATAAAAGTTAATGAAAACGTGCAACCTACGCCTTTAACCAGCACTACAGACAAATCGACCTCTGTTTTTCAGCCTTTGGCTATGGATGAAAAATCCGAGAATTTATCTAGCATAGAGACGGCGGTTGAAAAAGAAAATAAAATTAAGATAACTATGGCTGCTGAAACCGTTCAACCGACTGCAAGTGTAAAATCATTAGATGTTGCGGCTAAAACTTTCGTCAAGAAACCAAAATTATGTTTTGAAACTATTAAGTCAGCAGACTCTTCTAGTAGTTTAAATTCACCGCATGATAAATTACAGTTTAATTCTAAAACAAGTCGGCAGATTCTGCTATTTTTATTGATAAGTCTCATGTAAATGCTAAACCGGTCGAGTCCGGAAATTTATCTCGGGTAACAGGAAAAATTTTCGCAGAAAACGATGTTAAAATTAATGTTGGTACTAAATCTTTATTAAAGGCATCAAACTCTTGTTTTCATTCTGTTCAACCAACAGATTTATCTATTAGTATTCATACATTTCCTGATAAACTACATTTCAGTTCTAAAACTGTCCAGTCGGCAAAATTGGCTATTTGTAATGATAAATCATATTCAAATGCTCGACCGATCAAATCCGGGGAGTTATCTAATTTCACAGAAACTGGGTTAAAAGAAAGCGGAAGGTTAAATAGCGGTCCTCCTCCCAAACCACTAGCTGATTTAAATGAAAATGTTGTCGCACAAGTAACAGAAAATAGCAGTTTAAACAACGATGCTTTTCATAAGCGAGCAGCTATTTTAAATGAAAGTAGTGAAAAAGGACATTTAAGTTTTCGACATGTCAAGCCGACAGAATCCACTAGTTTACTCAAAACAGTAACTGAAAAGATTCTAAAAGAAAGTGGAAAGTTAAATAGCGGTCCTGCTCAAAAACTGCTAGCTAGTTTGCATAAAAATGTAGGGAATAAACGAGGCAGAGTAAAACATTTCCACGTTAAAGTATTAAATTTAACTTCTACAGCTCTCAAGTTGACAGAGTCGCGTATTTTGGCTGAAAATCCGGCAATTGACAATACTATATTAAGTAACGTTGCTTCTAAAAATTTCTTTACAAAGTTAAACGAAAATAATGTGATTTTCATTACTGCTTTGAACTGTTTTAAAGCTTGTAAACCCTCCAGGACCTCAACACTCATGAGTAGCGAGCGAGCGGAATCGTCCACTGATGCTACGGACAGTGACAGCGTGCCGGGTTCGATCACAGCCTAGGATTGTGCCTTTGCAACGCCTGACCTCCTGCTGCAACCCTCCAGCCCTGTGATTTCTGCGGCCAGTGCAATGACCAGCAGGACTCTCATATTTAATGCTAATTTTCTTACAGCGGAAACCCTGGGTCAGGTCGTACCGTTCTTTATTTTATTTTTTCTCAAGTATTTGTTTTCAGAGCTGTACCAAAATGTAAGACATACCTTGAAGCCTTTCGGACTTCTTATTTTTGTATGAAAGAGCAGGACTTTCTAAAAAGAAAAACTGTAAAATTTAAATTAGTACATGAACTTTCATTTCGAAAATCATGTTTCTGCTTCAAATGTCAACATTTTAGTTCTCTCTTAATATATTTTATGCATGTATACTAAGTTCTTTTATTTTGTAGCCATCGCCTGCAGAATGGGTAATATAAAACTGTTTTTTAACCTTTGTAAATATCCCCCCCCCCTTTTTCGTATTTCTATACATATTGTATTTGTATATATAACTAAAA
Organism: Salticus scenicus; assembly: GCA_963930645.1. Taxonomy (NCBI): domain Eukaryota; kingdom Metazoa; phylum Arthropoda; class Arachnida; order Araneae; family Salticidae; genus Salticus; species Salticus scenicus. Next base: position 85,955,258 of record OZ005654.1, on the reverse strand, counting down.
TGAACTTTGATAAGTGTATAAAATGAATATTTTTTATTGTTATAACTCTTGTATTCAACTAAAAGTTATCTATATATATATCTATGTGTTTGAGTGGGGATTTTTTTTTTTTTTGGCTATATGTATAAATCATGCGTAACTTTAAACTAAAATCACTAACAAATTAATTTTTGGTCGTTTCGCATGCTATAGCCCAGGAGGAAAGAATTATTGTATATAAACTATTTTTATGTATTCAGAGACAATTTGTCTCGTTTATCTATCTACAAAATGTAGTTTTTATATTTTTTACTTTAAGAAGTTTCTGTTTTAGAAATATCTCTGACGATCTAATCTGATGTCGAATGTGTTATTCTGAGGTCTGACGTTTCTGAATGAATTTTTTTCTCAAGTACGTTGACCAGCTGATGTGGTTGAGCCTAGACTGGCTCTGTTATGGATGAAGAAAATCCTCTTCTAAGTTTCGAAGGATGATTCTGGACCTAGGCTGGTCTTTCGATGCATAATTAAAGTTCAAGATTTTATGTTCAATAAAATGATTTACTCAATGTTACGAGTTTAAAATTATGTTTATTCCTTTATGGATTAACAGAAAGATGGTTGTAAGCCCCATTGTATAATTGAGCTAATCTATTTGAGGCGTTTTTTTTTTCTCCCTGTAGTTTCCGGCTGTAAAGGGCCCTCAATTCAATTTAAAACTTTTTTTTTTTTTTTGTTCGAGGTTTGTCCGGTTTTAAGCTAAAGGGTTTTTTATTCGCCATTGTATTTTGAAGCTGTAAGCAATTCATTGCTCAGCAAATTACACTTCAAATTTTTTTCTAACTTATTTTAAAGTTTCAAATTAAGTTGTGGCTGCACTCACTCCTATGAGCTATATTAGGGTTTAAATTTATTCGTTAAAACCCGTTGGGGATTTTCCCGACTAAATTTTTTTTCTTGGAGGGGGACTGTGAGGTCGAGCTATGGACCGTCACTAAAAGTTGGGACGGTTAGATTACTTCGTCGCCAGGGGTTCGGCGAAGGTCTTGGTCGAGATTGTTTTATGTCAGCATTGTGCAGCAGTAAAATAATTAGGATCGCGGTGTTAGATGAGTAGAAGAGATGTTTAAAGGTTTTGATTGAAATGAAATGAAAGGGAGTTGTTGAATGGAGTATAAAAGGAAAGATAGTGAATTGCTAGATATGGATATAGATGTAGGATGTGATGTAGTGGAATGGTGATGAAGGGGTAGCTGATTAGTGTGGAGCTAAGAGAAATGTTGATGGTGATAGTTTAATGCGAGTGATGGTAGAGAGGTGTAGTTTTGTGAAGTAAAGAAATAAAAGAGGCTGTCGTGTTCGGGAATCCGCTCGACGCTCTAAAGTGAGGAAAGTGATAAGGAGCCGTGAGCAGTCGTCAAAAGGATCAGCGTTGGTGAGATAAAGCAATCTCTTATTTTATATCTTGTTTAAAGTTAGTTCCTGAAGTCATTTATTTACTCGAGTTAGCTCAACGCCTCCTTGAAATTGAGAATTAATAAACCGCGCTATTTTGTATTTAAACTTTGTCTCCAACTCTCCTTATTATTTGATTAATTATTTAAGTTTATATTTAAGTTTTAGTAAAATTTACATTAGAGAAGCATGGCCCACGCAGATTCTCTACATAGTATAGATTTAAGGTTTTGTGATGTATAGAACAAGATCACGAACATCTTTTTTGGCGAATGTTGGATTACAAAAATAATTTTAGAGTGACATCAATTTTAGAAAAGTACTGTGTTTGTCGTTTTACTGTAGTGTCATTAAAATAGTGAAATATTCTATAATTGTAGCACTTTTAATATAGACACTGTGCAGTTTTTCAATGTATTAGGAAAACAATACATTCTTAAATAAAACTATTTAAATCTTTCTTCTTCTTATTATTATTAATATTTAAGATCTTTTAAATAATCAGCAAGTTTATTATTTATACCATATCAAGTTTAAAACAAAATTCAATGCTACTTTCACATAAAATATAAACACACATTAGAAATAATATGCTGCGAATAGAATACAAAAATTATAAATACATCTTGAAATTTGAGTATTTGTATTAAAAGTGTTCCAACGGCGCATGCGCAAAGGATAAGGCTTTTTTTCTGCATATCCATATTGAAAGGATTATCAACTATTGTAAAATTTCAGAAATATTAATGCAAAATATTTTTTTTTTTCAGGTGTTGAATTAATTTGGCGTTTCATTATTGCAATACTCGCTAATTGTCCAATTTGCAGTATGGTGTGTAACTCGTCTTGCATGAAGTCTTTTTTGTCGCTTGTTCGGGACAGGACACTATAGTTCAGAGTGTCTCGAATATATCGGTTAAATTTGACTTTAGTAGTACTGAACATTAATGGTTTGCACTTGAGAAGTAACGTGCAATCATGTTACACGTCTTGCATTAATATCGACAGCAACCATGATTTTAACATATATTTTGGGAACATATGATGGATACTTTACAATAAGTATTTTTTTTTCTTTCACATTTTTCTTATATTTCGAGACTAGTTTCGTCATTAAATAACGCGAGGGATCTCTTGTCTCCACCTCATGATCAATAAACCAAGTATCCTTTATTTTTCCATTAATTTACTATATTGAACCCTGATATATATATATATATATATATATATATATATATATATATATATACATACAAATATATGTATATAATAGTCGAACCAAACTTTTGATTTTTTTTTTTTTTTAGCACAGAAAGTGTATTTAATATATCTAACTGTTGTTTGATCAATTTTCTTGTCTAGAGCAAGATAAATACAAGTGTATGAGAAAATTTCGTTACTCCATTTTTTTTTTAAATTAATATATGTATATATTTATTTATTTAGATATACATATATATATATATATATATATATATATATATTTATTTATTTATTTATTTATTTACATATACATATGTTTATATATATATATATATATATATATATAGGGTGATTCAAAAAAACGTGGACAAAATGACATGGTAGATCAGTCATACAACAAGAATCAAAAATCGCATAGGAACAGAAGGTCGCAACTGCGATCCAGAGCCGCTACAGGGCGTCTAAAATAATACATACCACAAAGAGAAGAAACAAAACCAATACAGATCATTTTATTGATAATTACTCACTCACATGCAACTTATGCAAACCAAATTTTCAGTCTTCATGAGATGCTCAAAGTTTTTGCCAGATGCATCTAGACACGCCTCGCATCTACGTTGCATAGAACGCCTCACCTTCTTAAAGATACCAGGTGTATCTCGAACAAATCCTGCTGCCACAACGATTTTTCCTACCAAGTCTTCAGACATTACAACAAGTGTTTCATACACAAGTCCTTTTAAAAATCACCATAAGAAAAATCCAAGGGAGATAGATCTGGTGATCGTGGTGGCCATATGATTGGTCCACCGCAACCAATCCAGCCACCAAGAAAAGTAGCCTGCAGATGTGCTCTGACATCTGTGCTGAAATGTGCCGGAGCTCCGTCGTATTGAAATTCAATGCGTTGACGAATAGGCATCGGAACACCATTCAGCATTTCTGGTAGAACCTTTTGCAAGAATGTTAGATAAATGGGACCGTTAAGTCTTTCTAGGAGAAACTACGGACCAAGTAAACAGTCTCCTACAATGCCAGCCCACACGTTAACGGAAAATTTTCGTTGTGCTCCATGCGGACATGAAGCACCGGGTTTTCATCCGCCCACGTATGCAGGTTGTGAAAGTTCATCACACATTCTAATGAGAACGCAGCCTCATCCGTAAAGAGGACACTTGCTGCGAAGTTTCAATCTGCAGCACTTTGTTGCAAAAACCAAAACGCAAAATCCATACGATTGTTGTAGTATTCCGGTTCCAGTGCCTGAACGAAAATTATACCTCTGGGGGTCACCGAAGCTGGAGAGCCATCCCTTCCGCGGAGGATCAAAATTGCGATGGCATGTCTGCGGACCATCTCTAGGGGTGAGTCCCTGACCGTCGCCAATTGCCTATATATATATATATATATTATTTATTTAAGTAATCGCATTTTCTGTTGTTGTTTTATTACGTAAATAAAAATTATTTTAATTAATTACAAATTTATCCTTATTTATGAATATATATGCATATTTAAAAATTTAATATTTGTCTATGTATTTAATTTTAGATTACTGACTTACAATGTAAACAGAATATTACGGTTATTCTTTTGGCAAAAAATCAATTTTATTTTATAATTGAAAAACACCTTACTATTTTGCATCCATTTTCATAATATATAACTTGTACTTAATTAAAATGGTTATACATAAAATGCCACTTATCAATTCTGTTTTTCCCTTTATTTCCTCCCATAAGACTACATTACGTATAATTCCAAAAAACTCTTTAGATTCCCAAGTGCCCTGTTAATTTCTGTCTTCTGAGTAGATTACTATAATTTTCATAAAATATTCGGTTATGAGATACAATCTGACAGAAATAGCAGATATGAATTATTTTTGCAAATTGAATATATTCTTGATATCCTTTTTACTTAATTATACAAAGTATAAGGAAGTATAGTAATCCCGATTTGCGAAATGGATTTTGCATTTCACATTGCTCGAAAACGAATGATCGCTGAATGTTGCCAATTTATACGTGTGACTGCCATGATGTCTAGTTGTACACCTGCAAGTGTCGTCTTAACACGAGCTCTCGTTTTAGAGATATAAGGGACTTTACACGTTTTTTCGTGACGACTGTATGTATGTGTGTCTGTGTGTGTGTGTGTGTGAGTATATCGCATAACTCAAAAACGGTTGGACGTAGAAATTTGCGAATTGGTACATATGTTTGTTATAACATCTAGTTGTGCACCTCCATTTTTGGACTTTGTATGATTTTCCGTTTTGGAGATATTTAGGAAAATTAGGTTCATAATGGCCAAAATGTATCAAAAAAGGTAATAACTCAAAAACGGTTTGGACAAATCTTGCAATTTAACTGACTTCCCGACTAGCTAGACATTTGAAACTTTCAGAAAAGTTCAGAACACGTTGACAATGCATTTTTAAAAATATTTTTAGCCAATTGTTTCTAATACCTGCTGCCTTCAGCAGCGTTTATGTGATTCAGCAAAAAAATTATTTAACTAACTTCTCGACTAGCTAAGCATTTGAAACTTTCAGACTAGATCAGAACACGGTGAAAATGCATTTTTAAAATACTTTTAGCCAACTGTTAAGGGTCCCTGCTGTCTTCGGCAGCGTTACCAGTACAAATTTTGCAATCGATTTTTAACTAACTTCCCGACTAGCTAGACATTTAAAACTTCTGGAAAAACTCAGAACACGGTGACAATGCATTTTTTTTATTATTTTTAGCCAATTGTTTCAGGTGACTGCTGCCTTCGACAGGGTTTATATGGTTCAATAGAAAATTTATTTAACTAACTTCCCGACTAGCTAGACATTTGAAACTTTCAGAATAGTTCAGAACACGCTGAAAATTCATTTTTTTATACTTTTAGGCAATTTTTTCGGGTCCCTGCTGCCTTCGTCATCGTTACCAGTACAAATCTTGCATCGGTTTTTAACTAACTTTCAGAAAAGCTCAGAAAACGGTGATAATTCTTTTTTTTTTTTTTTTTTTTTTTTTTTTAGCCAACTGTTTCGGGTCCAATGACAATGTTTTTTAACATTATTTATATTTCTAAAAGTGTATAAGGAAGTCATGTGGTGCCCACATCAGATTTTTTACTATAAATAATAATCTTCATCAATTACGAAATACTCCAATTATTTTAAAAATACAAATTCTTTATATATAAAACAATAATTTATAAATAAGCATGCATTTATTTATTTTTTAATGATAAAATCTCTGTAAAGAAAACAAATTAAACCAGTAAACCAGTAATTCATGTCTGCACTGTTAGAACTAAAGGTGACAAACCGTTGCTATTGAGAATTCTGGGAGTGAATATGCGGTACCATTTCGTACCTTAATTGGCAATAAAGAGTTTGCTTTGTGTTCGTTTTACCGATCGGTGACTTACTGGGTTATTAAAGTTAGTTAAGTTGCTTTAGCCTATGTACTGGTAGAAATGTGACATGCCGCAGGGTGACGGCATCTTGGAGATGCGCTGTGAATTGTGTCACCGTCTCTTTGACATCGGCTTGTGATATCTACAGCTGTGAAGGGATGAACGATTCAATGCAACGTTTGTTTCCCTAAAGTAGCAACGGCAAATCAACCGTATCGCTTAAGTTTATTGGCGACGTAATTGAACTAACATCGTAAAAGTTAAAAACAAGAATCTCTCTACTTGAAAAACGTATAAATATTCAAGGTAGATTCACTCTAAACATATTGTGCATATAAATAGGAGTCATGATTACAGCTAGGAGAATTTGTTCGGTAGTAGGAATTACGCATAAAGCGGATTGGCGAGAAGAAGTATAGCTGCCTTGTCGGAACTTCAGGGAATCGTGCAATATCAGTAGTGTCGTGTCGTTTTGTACGAGCATGATGACGGCTTCAAGTGTCTAAGGTTAAAGGTGGTTATTTTCTCGCATTTACAAAAATAATTTCTTGAATTTTCATGACTATTCCTAAGAATTGTTTTAGAATCGTAGTATAACAAACTATTTTTAAATTAAACGATTTCTCGTGGACTAATTTATATAAGTTAGTTGTGGAAAGTAGTTTCATGAAAGCTGCACATGTTACTACAATAAGTGCACGGATTGTGGACAACAACAGATTAGGTCAGTAAACAAGAAAAAACTTAAACTGAAAATAAATTGTAATAATTATAAGTTAAGCGAGATATCTAGTATTTAAATGCTATTTTGTTTTCTGTATTTTTTTTTCTCTTTAAATAATATTTTTCATTCTTTTTTTTTTTTCTTTTTGTGTCTTTTAAATATTAAATTCAAATAGCCACCCCTAATACAAAAAATATTTAATTATAAAAACCATAAAACAATACCAATTATGTGCAATTATTATTGTTAACAATTTACTTGTAGTTACAATTACTTACCATGTAAGGAAAGATTGTGAAAAATATCTCTTGGTTCTATAATAGCTGTATTTTTAGTTTATAGGATAACAACAAAATAGTCAATAAGATGCATAGAATACGAACGAATTCAAAATCATTAAGCAATAGCTTAGTAAATAATAATAATAATAATAACAATTTTTTATAGTAATCTTTTTTAATGTGCGCAAACACTTCTAGCTTTATTTTTTCAAAGATAAATTCTACAATTATATATATATATATATATATATTTCAAATAGTAGTGTTAAAAAACCGTAAGAGTTGGAAGCCATGATTGTTTCAGAAATAGGTGACTGAATTATACATTTAATAACTTAAATATAGTAACCTATTGCATTTCAAAAATGTATACAAACGAAATTCGATTCCAATTATTATTATTAAATTTTATATTTAAAGGTTTAAAATATTATGATTTTTAATGATTAACATACTGATGACTATAAGGATTATTAAATCATTCATTTAAAATACACAAATAAATAGAATCAAAGTAGTTATTTGCCATTTAGATAAAGATAAGTATGAAATACATTAAGAAAATTGGTTGAATTTAATAGTTTAATAATGAAAACTTTTACGCACAAAAACTTTAGTTTATAAAGATATTTTAAAGTAAGGTTCAATTTCATATTTTGAATATCATAAATTTTATTAAGTGCAAAGATAACGACAAGTAAAATAAAGTAATGCAATATATATGTATATATATATATATATATATATATATTATTTCATGATTGAAACTGATCTTAAGATCAACAGCAAAAACATTTAATGTTTTGTTATCATGTGCGTCATATATTTCTGTTTATTAGCATATTGAAATATTATTCTTATGATGCAAGTCTTTTATACCGTGGATAAAAACAAATGACAAAAAATGGAATTTAAATCCACTTAGAACAATATTTTGCGTTTGCTTATTACTAAAATAAAGAGAAATATATTTACAATATTCAAATCATATTTTAACAAGCCCAGAATACCATATCAAAATAAATATATTTCACTTAAATCAAGAATACATTTCGGAAGAAATTTTCTCAGTTACGGAGCTTTGAATTTAAGCACTTTGCATCATTTAATGGACATTTTATGATAAAATTGAAATGAAATGCTAAAATTTCGATTTATCATTATACAGCGAGTGTTCTTAAATAATATTTGAAATAAGCGGAGAAATAAAACTCGTTTTAAAATAAACGATCTCATATTTGATTAAAGATTAAAATGCTTATTTTAAGTATAATGTAGAAAAACGTTTGCGTTCAATGTAATTTGTTAGCTGTACAGCTGTAAAATTGTAATAATATTCTTATACGTGCCAGAAAAAATACTTTTGGAGTTCTCTGTTTCTATATTTAAGTTTAATATGTGAAATAAAGTTATAGATGGCAAACGTAATTTAAAATAATGAATTTGAAATGATTTTGAAATACGTAATGATAACAGTTAAAAATAAAAATGCTGTACGTATCATAAATATCATGTAAAAGTAAATATTAATAATAATAATAAATAAATAATGGATTATTTTGTGTTAAATTACAAAATTATAGAACAGTGAGAAAATTTAGATAATTAAACACTTTAAACTAAATTAATGTAACTTTTAGATTGATTTTAACATTTAATGAAATTATATCAGTTTCTTTTCTTTATATAAAAACTATTTTAAATTATAATTAGATACTTTATATATAGCAATTATAAAATTATATAGTTTTAAAACAGTATTTATTTTTCTTGTAACAGAAATTCAAGAGAAAGCTTCTCAGTTAAATATATATAGAGGAAACCCGTGTACCTAGGGCCATCATGTACCTAGGACCACCCCACTTTATTTGAATAATATTAAATTTTAAGTTTTAATACTCAATTGGGCGAGGAATAACACCAATTGCTACTTTTACAACGACTTTGGGATATTTGAGGAGAAAGTTTTGACAAGCTACATGTAGAAAACGGATTTACATACATGGTTTGAAGTAAAATTTTGCAGCTCATCTCTTTTGCTATTTTACAAAGGCAAATTAAATATTTTTCTTTCATTTTTAGTGTATAATGTTGCTTGTTATATTGAGTAATAAAGGCGATATTTAATTAGTCCTCTCAGCATGTGGATTTTTTAGTGGAAGGCATTTTGAATGAAGTTACCAAAACTTGTACCTAGGGCCACATACCTGCCTTGTACCTAGGGCCAGTGTGTTTGGACCTTTTAACACTTTCGCGACCGCATGTTTTTGTCTTTTTGACAGTAAAGTCCGCCTGTGGGCGTTTTTCACATAAATTACAATTTTTTTAAAAACAAAATTTTCCGTATTCACATTTATATTACAAATGGATATGCATTATAATCATACTCTCACTAATCAAAGTATTTGCATCTATAGTATACTGATTGTACAAATATGAATATTGTGTATATTTTTTTAGAAAAAATTAATATACAAATTGCAAACGAAACGCCCACTGGTGGAGTTTCATATTTTCAAATGACGGGAATCTACGTCAGCGGTCACAAAAGTGTTAAGAAGCACAGTATAGAGTGTAGTAATTGGATGCTGGAAAACTCTGGTAAACCAATAACTATATATGACGTTGCTGAAAATGTTGGCAAATCCTATCTGCCTATAAACATTCTATCAGGCTTTCATGTATCCGGCATATGGCCAATGAATCAAAACACATTCACTGAGGATGAATATTTAAGTTCAAATGAGACTGAAAAACAAAATCCTTCCATAAATAAAAAAAAAAAAAAAAATCCAGGAAGAAAGTGAATCAGTAATGATATAACTGGATGTCTTTGTTTAGTGTCCTGTTGAAATTTCGAAACCTTCAACATCTAACATCTTTTCGTGTGTCATGCTTTAACAGGTACGAACCTAAGCAAAACTTTTACCTATAGGAAAACATCCCACATCAAAAAAAAAAAAAAAAAATGTGACCGAAAACCAGAGAGATTTAGAAATCCAAGAGACACTCCAGAAAAAAAAAAGAAATTGCAGGGAAAAAAAAAAAAAAAAAAAACGTTCTGTTAAAATACCTCAAAGAGAAAAAAAGAATAAAAAAATTCGTGTTTCAAATTAAGGCAACAGCATGATAATTATTATATGATAAATAAATATATTGCTTGATATTTTTTTTAATAAAATATATGCTTATATGCTTATTTTCTATTCATTAGAAAGTGAAATATAAATTTAAGAGAATGGCCCTAGGTACAATGAGGTCTGGCCCCAGGTACAATGAGGGTGTTGTACCTAGGGCCACGAGTGAAGTTTTTTTTTAAAACCTTCTATTTGTTGGAATTTATTATTTTAGGTATTTAGATTAATCACAATTGGAAGTAATTAGTCCTAAAGATATGCACATATCACTTTGATAATTTTAAATAGGTCAAGTGTTCTGTTTTAGGGCATTGAATAAAAGCATCTCTAGGTACATGGGTCTCCCCTATATATATATATATATATATATATATGTGTGTGTGTGTGTGTGTATGTGTGTATATTTCACATTATTTTCTAACTATTATTACGAAGATACTTAACAATTCGTAATAATACGAAATATATATACATGGTGTCACCAAAATTTTTAAACGTGTGATTTACTCTTTACCAACTACAGATAATTGGGAAATGTATTTCTTTTATGACAGTAGCAGAACACTTAAGCAATACTTTTTTCAGTGCTAAGCAGTTTCCTTTATAGTTGAAAAGGTAATTTATACAAAAATTGTAAAAATATATGTATGTTGGCTTTATGTATGTTATTAACTGTTTCAATGCAAAACAAATTATAAGTAACTAATATCTTTTATTTAAACATTTTAAAATGTGTTTAATTCTAGAGCTCAAAAAAAAAATAATAATAATCTCCAGAGTTATAGAAATTTTTTTTTTTCCAGGATCTGTAAATAGTTCGACTTCTTACAATAACCTTTTTCTCTTTTCTCCACTGTCGGCTCACCAAGCTACTGAACTTTCTTCATTTGCAAGTTAATGGCTTCGAAATCTCATACAGCAACTTGGCTCCTCCGGAACAATCTCTCATCGGATGAGATATTACGTATGTATGCTATACTTGAATAGAGAATAACTACCTTTTTTTCATTAGAAGTTTTATCATTTACAATTTTATTTAGTACTTATTATTATGTTTAGTTCTTTCTTATTTTATTTCAGTTTATTATTATTATTATTATTTTATATTTATGCATTTTTGTATTATATATTCTCTTTCGTTTTAATCATATTATATATATATATATATATATATATATATATATATATATATATATATATATACTTTTTTTTAGGTTTGTCTCTCAATGGAGATAGGGGATGGCAGTGTCTGGTTCTCGTTAAATGGTTCTGCACCGTGAAGTGCTCAATAGGAGGCTCCTACACCGGGGGGAATACCTCCTGCGTGGTGAATATAAGTAGTGCATGATGGCCGGTCTTTTTAAAACTTCTTGTTCGACCTTCTTTTCCCCGCTCATAATTTCCTTTCTTTCATGGCTACAATTATCCTTGTAACTCAAAGTGTATTTCAAAATTATGTTATGTATCTTAGGTGATTATTCAAGCAGTGGGACATTATTATGAGATAATATGACGAATAATTGCCCGGGAGGATTATAAATAAAGCGTTCACTTTGTTTTCTAGATAGGTAAAGATCCTACAGAAATTTCAATGTTTGAAATGGAAAATGCAAATTCTTCAGAATGAGTTAGGAAATAAACAACAATAATGAAAAAATTATCCCCGTTAATTTTTCAATAGTAACATTTTATTGTTGCTGTTGTTAACACTCATAACAATTTTCGTGAAATAAATTTTTATATTTTTAATGCAACAGCCTTTATTATTATTATTATTATTATTATTATTATTATTTATTATTATCATATATATACAAATATGAAATGTAACTTCGTAATTTAATATAAAATGATAATATTCGTTGTGACATTTGTATTAAAACATTTTTTTTTTTTCTAGCTTAAGACAGATTGTGATGCAGTCAGATATTTGCAAGCATGTAATTTATTTTGAATCTCATTGAAATATTTCAAAAGGATGTTTTAAAAAATGGTCTATACCTATATATAGCAGTGAAAATGTTGTTTTGGATTTAAATTTGATAAAACTTTTTTTTTTTTTTTTTTTTAACATGTACAGATATTTTGGTCCTCTAAATCGGAGAAACAGATTCTAAGTGGCGGACCTATGTATCTGTAGATGTGTATGAGCCTGGTGCACAGGTCTGCAACCAAATAACTATATAGGGTTTTTTTCAGTATTTCTTAAAACTTTCTACTCATTGCAATAAAAAAAAAAAAAAAAAAAAAAACTGAATAAAAAGGTTCTATGAGTTTAGTTTAGCTGCAAAACGTGCATTTTTTAATTGCATATTGAGTGAAATCATGAAAACAGACAAACATGTTTAATAATCGTTTCTTAATTTAAAACAATATTATAGAAAATAAAGCTAAAGGTATAAAATACAAAACTGAAAACATCAGAGATATGATAAATTATCTCTAAAAAAAGAGTTAAATTGAACATGTGTCATTTGCTAATTATATTAAAAACACTTTAAACACACGTAAAGTTAAATTTTATTTAAAAGATGTAAAAAAATATTAACCGAAGCTTTTCGCTTTAATAGTAAACCATCATAAGGGATTTTTATTACTCGTTTCCAGTGAGCAGTTTTTAAATATTTTTTTTTCTTTTCACAGTCAACAGTTAAGTCTTTTAATAACGTAAATAGCAGCAAAGTCAATTATAAGTCCGTTAAAGGTTGGATCATGGAGCTAAGAAAAAAAAGTGAAGCTAGAACTATTGAAATATCACTCGAGGCTATTGTAGGAGAATAACCATCATGAATTAGCAGAAATAAACTATTAGCAATTATAATATTGTGCCAAATTATTGGCGAAATTGCAGTATCTTTGGAATTTATTGCATTTTTGCATTTAATTATATTAATAGCTTCGGAAATATAAAGTTCTTGGACAGTAGTTGGTGCTGTAATAAGTTTGCCTTTATTCCTTAGCGTCTGCGTTGGCATAAATGAAGTCGACTGGAGTAGAACTATTTCCTTCTTTGATATTTCGTACATGTTCTTGTATTCTTTTATTTAAAGTCCTCTTAGTTTGTCCAATATAATAGAAAAGTTCTCTATTGTTTTCAATGGGGATTTGGTAGACTCCTCCAGTGGGTCCATATAAGTCGCGGTCATGAACATTTAATTGTTTAATAGCAATTAACCCTATTAATTACTATTATTAACAACTAATTATTAAACAATTAACCCTTCATGACCGCGACTTAAATGGACACTGGAGGAGTCTACCAAATTCCCATCGAAAGCTATAAAGAACTTTTCTATTATATTGGACAAACTTAGAGGAATTTAAATAAAATAATACAAGAACCTATACGAAATATCAAAAAAGGAAATAGATCTACTCTAGTCGACTTCATTTATGCCAACGCAAACGCTAACCCTATATGGGATAAAGCCAAAATTATTACAGCACCACCTACAACCCAAGAACTGTATATTTCCGAAGCTATTACTATAATTAAATGCAAAAATGCAATAAATTCCAAAGATGCTGCAATTTGTTTGGATTCAACATACTCAAAAATATAGAATTAAAAAAAAAAAAAAAAAAAAAAAAAAAAAAACATGTAAATGAAAAAGTTTGTTTTTGAAAACCTATGTTAACTCAATATCTCAAGAACAAATATTAACAGGATGTTGAAGCGTGGCACTCTATATTTGTATCACAGAAAGATGCTACACTAATTTTATCCTTGAGGCTGAAAAAATGATTCTCGTACAGGAAAATTCAAAATCATTTAAACACATTACGGCAGTAAGAAAAATTCCTGGTAATTACAGTTTACTATATTTAAAATGCATTAAACTAAATAAATTAACATATATATTCTAATATGCACAAAAACATATTTTCTATAGAAATCATTCGTTGTTCGTTCCACGGACGATACAAACGAATGAAAATATACTGGGACTATAAAATCACTAGAAGTAATTTCCATGTTCCATGTTTTTATATTGTGCTAAATTTAAGTACAGTGCATGGTATTTATATAATTTGCCGATAGTAAGCTATCTAAAAATATACGAATACTATCTTTTGAATTCAATTTAATTTATCAAAGTGTTGCGTATGTGTGTGTAAAAAGGCAACTTCTTTCTCGCGTTTAAAACTTAGAACTCAGTAGAACATATAGAGTGATTGAAAAAGTAATTTTTCTTCATCAAATTACCTTTAAACGTGAGGTATTTAATTATTTTTGAAAAAAAAAAAAAAAAAAACTTATTAAATTATATTTAATGAGTTATACTTAGTGATTATTACATGTATTCTTTATTAAGTTAGCAACTTTATGTTAGCAAAACCTGTCTGCGCTGAATATGACAAAGTTAAAATTTTTATTCCATATTTTCTGTGAAAGTGACGAACACTGGTTTTACCCCACCCTTGGAATTTAAGAAATGTATTCTTTGTCGTTAGAATGGATCTTTTAGAAAAATCATTTTCCTAGAAGCGATAACGGAGTGAAAATTGCTCTTTTGGGAATCCTAATAGGTTGGGGGAATTTTCTGTTTCGTATAATTCATTAAAAGACGCTTTCATTTATTAAAGGTAGGATTAGGATTTTACTTTCTGAGAGGGAAAATCGTAGTTTGAAATATTGATTTTTCCGTGGTAATCACGTGTAAATACTACTTTCTTATATTTAATTTATTTTCCTTTTGTGTCAAAATCCTAGAAATATGCTAGAAATTATGTGGTACTTTTATATACCTTCTTAAGCTTTGCTGGTTCGCTGATCTCTATATTTAAATGATAAAAAAAAAAAAAAGTTTTTTATGCTGCTTTACAAGTAAAACCTAAAAAAGAAAATATAATAATTACTTAAATCCTCACTTTGGAACACCACTGCCTTCGACAACGTCTTCCGTTAGTTTTATTGTCTTTCCTTGTCTCCATTGTCCGCGACAATGAATTTCCTGTGGACTTAAATTTGCGTGCTTACCGGATAAAGTTGTTTTAAAACGGACAGTATCCAAAAAAAAAAAAAAAAACTAAGTAGCAATTCTATATATTGATCGCTATATTGTATGAAAAGCAATATGATTATTACGCATAGTAGATATTGCCACGATATTTCCTATTATTTCTTTGATGTTTCCTGTCAGTCATAATATGATTGCAATTTCACGTCAAATGTAATATTACAATATGCAACAAGCGCTATTTCAATCGCGTTTTAAACATTTAATGCTTTTGTGTCTACATATATTCCCCATTCTATTTTTTTTTTTTTTAATTAAATATTAGTTTGAATTTATCAAAGTATTCGTGCCCAACAGCGTGCATATACACGGATATCTCATCGTTACATATATTATACCATTTATTTGTATGTTAAATTGGTGTAATGGTCCGTGTATAGATAAAAGAATAAATTATTAGACCTGATCATGGTACAGTTTTATATATATATATATATCTCCCATGGTGACTTGTTAATGATTGTCGCTGTTCTGGCAATATATATTTTTTTTTCCTAAAAGGTCTTGTATATAAAGGGGAGAATTTTTCAGTACTTATATTGCTATTATTTTATCAGTTGATTTTTTTTTTTTTTTTAATGAAAAATTTCGTTAATTTTTAAGTTTATAAATTATAATGTCATTAATTTATAAAAAATCTTCATATACTATGATACTGTTTTCTTGCAGTACTTAAAAATAATTTCGCCGATAACCTCAGAAACACAAAGATTTCCGGCCGTGTAGAAGAATAACCATTAGTTTGTAGAAAGCTAATTTATTTAAGCATCTAATCTTATCATGGGAATGAAATATTTTATAACATCTTAAAAAGCTATGGAATACAGTCTTAAAGAAATTCAGAGGTTGAGAAAAATTGGGTAAAAGAGAGAGGGCTTTGTATTGCGTACAATTAAATCAGTGGTGATGAGCTAAGTGTGTGTGTTCCTAATCTGGCAGTCAACATCCAACTGCAGAATAACGCCAAGTGTTCCGAAAATAGCGCCAAATTTATAGCCAAACACATTCCATTATCACTCGAATATAATAATATAAATATTTTAAATTTAAACAGTCCATTACAAACAAAGTAAGGCAACCTCTTATGCCAACTTGTAACTCGTACTTAAAACTTGTAATCGAACACTAAAACACGTGACAGCCAATCAACAAATAAACAACCATGTTGTTGTATAGTATTATTATTATACTTCTTATATGTTAAATTAAACCCTTGAATTATTTTGCTTGTTTTAATACTTGTGATTCCAAATGCATCATCCTGTGAGTAATGTTTATTTTTTATGGTTGTTTTCTGCTTCATTCTCTGATTTCTTAAACTAAATTGTTTATACTACTTTATTTTTCATTTTTAGTTCAATTAATTTCTTGTACGACAGGGTACCCGTTAGCAATTTGCTATTATAGCTGTTAACAAACGAAATCGTACAATGATGCTAAACGGTAATTAAATGTAATCCCTGATGCATTTTTTTTTCACCATTCTGAGTTTTTCCTAATTAAAAAAAAAAAAAAAATGTTTAAATTACTGTCTTAATTGTTTATTTTCTCATGGTTTGTTTACATATTTTGGTTTGACTTCCATGTCCTTTTTAACGCACTGGCAAATTATTAAAATTGCTACAAACAATCTTGGAATAAATTTATGATTAGATTAAAGTTAAATTAAATAAATTTATCTGGTGTGTCACTTACACGACTTACTCTTACCCTGAAATTTAATACAATAAATGCAGGTTGAAGATTAAGAGATAAGATAACGATGTTATGTAAACATATGTTAAACAATTATAAGCTTCGGAAGAGTTTTATATGATAATTAGTTCTGTGTGAGGGGGGGGGGGTATCGCCCCCGTCAATACCCCGTTTCATTTATGCACCTACATTTACATATAATTTAATTCGGTTATTAAAAAATAATTCTGTTTTTAAAAAATAATTTATCAAAATTATTATTAAAAAAAATATTTTTTATGATAATGCAGATGATTTCCATATTAGAGAAGTAGTATAACACTGAACATCCAAAAACGTCCATTTTATTCTCAATATATATAAAAAAAAAAAAAAAAAAAAAAAAAGATTACTTTGGTTTAAATTATCTCAGATTGATGGTCCAACCTGAGGGGACCATCCGAGGGGAGAGCCTCGGGAGCCTCGGAGGGGAGAAGGCGAGACTCCTGCATACACGAAACTTTTTTTCTCAGTTAACTATTTCTATTACAAAAAAAAAAAAAAAAAAAAAAAAAAAAAATATATATATATATATATATATATATATATATATATATATTCGTTTCATTTGGTTTAGTGCAGTCTATAGATGTTAAAATCTACTTACTTGCAATTTTCCCCATAGACACAATGTATTTGAATAATTTTGAGTGTTCGTGTACACCAAACATTTGCATCATCTCAAAGAAAAGTTTAGTGTAGCATCCCTATATGATACACATTTAGAATACCGAGTTTGGAATTTCTGCTAATATTTGTTCTTGAGATATGCTGATAACAGACAGACACACAGACCATTCGCTAAAAACATGATTTTCGTATTCAGGGGACCTCAGAACATGTAAGTATAACAAAAACTCGCGTTTGGAAATTTGACCCTAAAACAACATTTTCTCGGCCCTATGGGTAAAACATAAAACTCTTTAAATCAACATATTATATCTGCTTGGCTTTCACTACGATTAAAAATTGATTTATACACACACACACACACACACACACACACATATATATATATATATATATATATATATATATATATATATATATATATATATATATAATGTATATATGATTTATTTTACTCTTAATAAAGTAAATGTCACCTGCGGAATGAAAAAAAAAATGTAATTTAAAATAAATTATAATATTAAAAAGTAATGTTTGTAAAAGAAAAATCAATATTTACAAGAATTGGGTTAACTAAATATTTTAAAATATGTTGTCTCTATCCAGAAATAATAAAAAAAATCATATCTGATAGATAATATTTTATTTCGTTAAAAAATCTGTAGCGTTCAAGTACTATAAAAATAATTTTTATGAACTTCACTATGATTTATATGTTTTTAATAAATAAATAAATAAATAAAAAACTCTAAGACATATATATATATTTATATATATATATATTATTTAAAGCTACTGTATAAGTAGTGGAGAATTTAAGCATATTGCACGTCTTTTTTTGTGTAGCGGACTTAATTTTGAGACTATAAATATAACCAGGGTTAGATATTTCAGTAAACATATATATACAGGGTGATTCCAAGGTCATGGGACAAACTTGGATGTAGTGAACATCTCAAGGATTCAGAATTGTATGGGATCCCATGTCCTATTTTAACCCTTTAAGAACCGGGTGATTTTGCGTGGATATGGGCGTGGCTCTCCAATATTTTTTTGGTACTTACGTACAATCGCAACCGTATTGACAAAAATTTATTGCAGTATACAGTTCTTAACAGTGATTAATCATTAGCATGCGATTAAATTAAAGTTCAGCTCACGACATGGATGTTTTAAATTTTTTAAATGGTCTGTTTGGCATTATCAAAGTAATTCTAAGCAATAATTAACCAGTGAAGGATAAATTGTATGAGCTTATTGAATAAGGATTTTTGAAAGATCCCTCCATGTGTTTTTACATTTTTCTAAAAATAAAATAAATTTAATAATAATGCAGTTAGATTGTAAATATTAAAAGATTTTAGCGACTTAAACACATGCGAATTCGGGATTTCCAATTAGATGAAATATTCTGAAGGTTGGCATGGTAGCAATAGTACATAAGTACCCACTTTTCAGAAGAGGAGGTTTTACATGATAATGCTTATATAAATAAATAAATTATGTTTTTATCGATGTATTTTATTGTAGTGGTCCCTAACAGCACAAAACGTTTAAGAAACGTAACAGTCATATAATATGGAAACGTAAATATTACAGAAACGTTCAGTTGGCTTTCCGATTGCTTTCATAAACGTAGAAATGTCCGCGATCATAACAAAAAGAAATCAGATACGTAACAGAAACGTTTCAATCACATAACAGAGAGAACATAGAAGAGGGCAATTGTTTTCGAAAGGTATCAGAGAGCATATTAAAATTTGTTACGTTTATGAAAGTTTAAAAGCATTTTGCAACATGACAGAAACATTCTGTGTATGGGGTTGCAATAATACGAACATTGTGTGTGATTTTACAAAATTATAAATTTACATGGAAGAAGGATTTAGTAGTACACAGCAGTCCAAAATATCCAGTTCGTAAAGGGTTAAAATAATGTTTAGGAACATGGGTTCCTGTGGACAAATTTTTTTAGCATTTTACAGAAAATGTGGAAAAGGATTTTACAAAACAGAAACATATATTTAATTATCAACTAACATTTTCGTTAGTACAATGGAAGAATAAACACATATATGATTGCGTATCTAAAAAAAAGATATATACATATAAATATATATATACCAAGAAAAAAAAATAATAGTTTCATTGTTAATTGAAATTCCAAGCTCAGATCCTTTTTTTTTTTTTTAAATTACAATTGACAAACAACTAGTTAATATTCTCAAAAAACTTTAAAATTTTTATTAAAATCACACAATCAACTGATTGGAAGAAAATCATATTCATTGATTTTTTTTCCGACTGAGTGAAAATAATGCCTGGACCGGGAGGCGAACCCCGGATCATTGACTTACAAGGTCAAGGCTCTATTGAAATGTGATTTTAATAAAAATTGTATTTCTTTCTCCCATTGTTTAATGGTGTTTTCCATTACCTGCGGCTTATTTCTGTCGAACTATCTACATGATAGACCAGATGTTTCTGCCTAAAGTTTGTGTGAGTGAGTAATGCCTCATATAAAATATCTTATGAAATGTATTAAAATATTATAGTTTATCTTTGAGGGGGGAAAAATATATGTTGTTTATTCCGTATGTGGAAGTATACACCATAATATCTATTATTATTTCTTTCAACAAAATTTAAATAACGCAGCAGTATACAAAGCTGTTCATTACTGGCAGCAATGATGTACAGTGTGTGTCGAAATGATAGGTCCACCAGTAAAAACGAAAGTTATGTTGGTAAAAAAGGTTTTATTGTGTACAAAGTACTATTTTATAAACTACATTATTTCATTCAATGTAAAATAATACATGAATAATATACAAATAATAGGAATAATAAGGAAAACAAAAATTACATGAAAAAGCTGTTTCAAAAAGATAGGTCCACTGAACCAAGCATCAAATTAATGTTGAATTAATAAGAAATTTTTCCCCCTTGTTTCAGAATAAGCTCATAAATCCTATTCGGCATGGTTTCTACAAGTTTTTGCAAACACTTTTTCTCGATTTTTGACCATTCGGAGGAAATAGCCTTTTTCAAGTCTGCAGTACTGTTGTACTGCCTTCCGCCTGCATACACCACTCTTGCGAGTATACCCCACATGTTTTCTACCGGATTCAGGTCGGGGCTGCAAGGTGGCCAATCGATAACATGTACACCATTATCCAGAAACCATTCGAAAGTGGACTTTGCAGTGTGCACAGGAGCATTGTACTATTGGAACATGAAGAATGGGCCCCCAATGTGCTCTGCTTGTGGAAGAAAATATTGTTCAAGCAGCTGTTGATAGCCTGCAGCATTCAAACGATTGTCTACAAATGCTATATCAGTTTTTCCTGCACCTTCGAATCCGGCCCATACCATAACGGAACTACCACCAGCTTGCCTCTTCGAGAATATCTGTCTATCGTTACGCAGATCGTGCCAGTAGTACTGCCAGCCATCTGGACCATCCAGTTGAATTTCTTTTCATCACTGAATATCACACGATGCCTTTCTTTCTTCATGTGCGAATTTCAATCTCTTTTCTTTGTGCTTTTTAGTCAATTTCGGAGCCGCTTTCCTCTTCACGTAAACTATATTGTCGAACATCTTTACCACACTATGGACTGTATATTTTGATATTGGAGGGTTTTAGTGTCTGGGCACAGTGGATAAGCTCATATTTCCAGATTTTAACTCCTTTACGACAGTCCTTCTTTGTCGGGGTGTCACTTTTGATGGGCGGCCAGATGATTTTTTACTGCCATAAGCATTTCTAAGTCGCAAATAATTGTTTAGAACATTATGTGATCTATTGAAATTTTATTTTTTCGACTGAGTGAAAATAATGCCTGGAGTGGGAGTCGAACCCCGGATCTTTGACTTACAAGGTCAATGCTCTACCAATTGAGCTATATAACGGATAAATATGATTATTAAATGTGATTTTCTTCCAATCAGTTGATTGTGTGATTTTAATTAAAATTATGTGATCTGTTTAAAAGTTTTCCTATTTCTCTATTCGATTTTCCACACGTTTTAAATGCATCAATTTTCCCCTGCTCAACCAGCGAAAGACTGCAACGACGGTCCATTTCGTTTGATTACAACGTGATGTTCAAATCTGTTTAAATACCTCCACAGCAGCCAGCATAATCCCGCAGTAAGACTAAGCAACGATATTTATGCAATTTTTTTGGAAATAAACGTGATTGGTGCAAAATTTCTGAAGGCGGACCTATCTTTTCGAAACGGTCTGAAAATGAAAATTTGCATAAAATAAAAAGGAATTATTTATTTTTAGGAAATTTCTTCATTAATAGTTATAACAAATACTGATTAATTATCACTACCAAAAAAGTGATTCTTATTCTCAATTAAGAGTCGAAATTTTGAAAAATGCGGGTGGACCTATCATTTCGACACGCACTGTATTGAGGTATTGATAATGGACATCGATCGAAAAATTAAATACAACAAATGAGTCCTACATGCTTATTTTGGACACGAAAGCAATGTACGTAAAAGAAATTAAATAAAAATGAGAAATTTGCAAGCAAAAAATATTTCAGTTACATAACTTAAAACAATAAACAAAGATAAAATAACAAAGACAAAAATAAAATAAAATAAAATAAAATACTGGTACTGTTTACGTTGAATTGGTTTTCTTCTAATACCTATGACTTGAAATTTCCATATATAGGCTTAAATAATAATAATTATTTAATAATAATCTTGAATACGAGAGAACCAATGCAAGACATATACATTTATTTTTTAATATATATATATATATATATATATATATATATATATATATATATAGTTTAATATTGAAAGATATATATATATATATATATATGGTTTAATATTCCACCACTGGTTTACACTTAATTAATTTTCAAATATATAAACGGTTACCGAATGCATTTTATTTCTGAAATAATTTTAATGCTTTATGTATGAACTGAATTTGTTTTCTAATTAACGACAACAATTTTCTGATGAAGGTTTTCTAAATTAAACCATATGAAAAATGTAGTGCATAATACTAGTACATAGATTTATTATTTAAGTAAATGTTAAGTTTTCTTTTTCTTTTTTTTTTACATTAATTTTAACTACAAAATTTAATGCAACGTACATTTACATAGATCATTTGAAATTCTTGCGTAATGCGGCATTCTTTCAGAAAACTATGATTTTTTAATGGAATATTTATTAGAATAATTGTACTGGAATTCATTTTTCCCCCGTTCTTCTAAAAACTTAAATGTATTTGTTAGCATGATTATTTCAAAAATTAAAACCTAAATTGGAATGTATTCTATTAGTTCGCTATTATACTAATTCGAATAATAAAAATTAATGTCGAAAGATTTAAAACTAAATTTTCATTACAATATATTTGCAGTAAATTAAAGAAATATTTTGAATATATTAATTTTGTGGGACTAAAACAAATTTAAGCGCGAAGAATAAATAATTAAATTTCATTTAGAGCTAAATATTTTTAATTTTTAATTTTTATGTTATCTGGTTAGTTAAAATATGCGCATTAATTTTATTTCAGTTAATTGTTGCAAACATTTGAAATTCTTATTAGGAGTATAAGGGAATTAAAAATTTAGAAATTTTCATTAAGAAGCCAGTGCTGCATTTTTAACATAAATATAATATATATTGCGGTATGGTTCATAAATAATATATATATATATATATATATCATTTTTATTTGTTTAAAATTGTTTCCGTTATGTTTTCAGACAATTACAGCCAATTTAAAAAAAAAAAAAAAAATTTTTTTTTTTTTTTTTTTTTTTTTTTTCTAAATTGATTTTTTTTTTCTGTTAAAAATGTTTAAAAAGAATTTGGGACTGCTGTATATAAAAGATATTTCTTTCTATCGGAATTAAAGGACACTTTTCATATCGATATACCATGATACTGGAAAGTGCTTCAAAATATTTCAACTATAGAGGATTTTACAACTTTTTTTCGCTATTTGGTTTACAACGATGTGAAACATGGAAACATCTGGCCGTCTCCTACCTACCAAGTAAAGCTAAACCTACAGGTTATTTATCGACCATAGTTGCGAATAATAGCCAAATCACAGCATGGTGACACACTATATGACAAATCATCTACAATACATAAATACTTTTTGAGATGAATTTTAAAGGCCAAGGATGATCGTTGCTAAGAGAATGGAAATTATACACAGGAATGGACGGACGAAAAGGAAGTTTAAAAAGATGGATCATAAATATTTAGATCCCCCCCCCCACGGGGGATGATTTATTCACGTTAATATCTAGATGTACAGCTATCCATCGCACCGGACACTTGATGGTGCAGTACCGTTTAACAAAAACTAGACAACGAGGGCTTTTCGAGACAAAAACAAAATAAATTATAACAACTCTATCAAAGATATAAGAATAATTATACATTTATAAGGAATAAACAGAACTAATCAAGAAAAGTAATTTTAAGTAAGGAATGAATGATAATAATTATTTAATTAAATTAATAAAACAAATAAGTATATACATAATATATATATATATATATATATATATATATATATATATATATATATAAGAAATAAGAAAATCACAAATAACTAAAAGCAAATATTAGTTATCGATTTATTCAAGTACAGCATACATATATCCCTATGAGAAATCGAAGAACATGAGCCGAGTTGCTTTAAGAGATTTCAAAGCAATAAACTTAGACATACAGAGTGTTCAGAAGTCTTGTGAACCAACAGAAGAAGGAAAAAAGTTATTGTAATTAATGTAAAGTTGAATAGCATGCTTTGCCTGGAAAAGTATATTGCGTTATTCGAAAGCGCTTTTTAAACTACAGAATTTAGCACATTTTATAAGTGTTAAAAAGAGCCCATTAAATCTACAATGTTACATTTCAGGAGTTAGTAACAAAACATATATGGAAACAGCATGACGCATTTCTGCAATTCAATTTTTTATACTTTTTTTTTTTTTTTTTTTTTTTTTTTTTAAGATAGGCAGACTAACAGCACCCATAATTTCTTTTTTTTTCTTTTTTATGTGATCTGCTAAGTACATAGTAGAAAAAGATAGCATATTAAAAAAAAAAAAAAAAATAGAATTAATATTCAGTTAAAAATTTAAAAAGATTTGATATCAGACTGGAAAAAGTTACCTCTAACGGCTAATAATTATTTGAACAATTTTTCGGCCAGCCATTGATAGTAAATCTAACTTTAGTCTACTTGGTATTTATTCCTAGATTGAAAACAGTAGGGGAGAGTTGTCTAAAACGGGGACGGCGGGTCAAATGGGGACATTCCGTTTCTCATTGATTAGTGTTGCCCTCTTTGAATCCAATAGTCTACGATAATTCTAATTCGGCTATACGCAAGTTTGAATCTAGTTGTTGACATATTTAGCCAGATCTATTATTTTTAATAAAGTTTTAATTTTTTTACGATTTTCATTTCGATTGTGTCCGTACACTGTATTGGATCTTATCAAGTGACCTTTGAACGTTCGATTTTGGTAAGTATGTTATGGATTCGTCTAGATTTAATTTACATTTTCACATATTACTTTACAGTTTTGTCTGACACGTGTTCGAAGAGAGGCCACATTTTTAGCATACGCCGTGGTCGGCTCAAATGGGGACATTGACGGTAGTCCAAAACGGGGTCGTCACATTCCAACATTCCGCTTCATCATTTGGAACATCTCCAGCTATAGAACCCCAGAAATGTTCAGTTTTTAACACTTCGCCTAAAATAATAA
>OZ005654.1:85869884-85924884 GCA_963930645.1 Salticus scenicus | reverse complement strand
CTAGAAATTTTCGATCATTTCGTCCACTCAGCCTATTGGCGTGCCTTATACGCATAGCTCGGAAATCTACATTTGCAGTTAAGAGATTTAGAAAATGACCACTGATTAATTCTAGATGAAGGCGGTGTTTTTTTTTTTTCTTCCTGACTGTGCGTTATCACACAACGGACATACAGTGGGACAGAAATGCAGACAGGTACACTAATTGAAACCATGATCAGTCTTAATCACTGTTGAAACGTGCTTAAAATGTTTAACATTAACTTAAATGTAATTCTAGAACTTAATTCTAGAACCAATTGTAGAACTTATTGTACCTGAATATTTTAGGTTAGCTCTGTAAATACAACGCTAAGCATATCGTATATAATACAAAACGCTATTTTAGCATATTAACATTATGCTTAATCTTAATGGGAGTTTCGATTTGTATTATGGAAAGTACTTTTCAGTTCATATGTGTAATGTATTCAAACTTCATTAAGACTTGTGAAAAGTAATTTTATTAAAGTATGGTTTATGTAACTACCTGTCATAGAACTCAATGCTTTGGAATACTTCTGGGTGTCTCTAGACAAAAACGAAGTGGTGGTATTTACCCTATTTTAAATAGGAAACATCTTTTTGTGAACTTGAAAATAATCACTTTCATTAAGATTTATACAATGTAAAGGTATTAAAATATATTTTGTAAAAAATACCTCTCATAGATCGCAATGCTTTGGTAAAAGTTCAGGTGTTCCAGTACACAGACCAATTCTACTATTTACTCAATTTCTAATAAGGAAAATACTTCAGTAAACTTAAATGTCATAGATCAGTTTCAAGAATTCTCATTAGTATTACGCGAGTTAAAGCGCGAAGAGGCAGAGAGAGTGATTGAATGACAGCCATACCCAGGTAGCACAGCGGTATTGCTCAATATTGGCTCAATGTTGCCCAACCACGGCAATCATTGGCGTCAGTCGGTTGTTTCTTTTCAATATTGGCCAATATTACCCAATGTTGGAATGACAGTATTGAAATTCGGAACTATTGATATTTAGCTTTTTTTAACCAAAATTTTTGTTATTTTTCAATACGTAATGGGCAGAAATATGTATAACAGTATTTTAAGTTCTATAAAATTATTAATAGAAGCATTTTATAATGTTGTAAAAACGGGAATATTGGTCAATATCGTCCAATCTCGGCAAAGAACGGTAAGAAAGATAAGGTCTGTTCTCGGAATTTCTTGCTCAATTTTACGATCAGCTCGTCATTGAAAATATTTAGCATTGTTAAGAAAAATTCTTGAAGGAGAAAAAGAAAAGAAAAAAAAAAAAATCTGCTGGTTGATCTTGATCTAGATCGATATTGATGGATATCTACCAATGTTGTTGAGCATTGATACTACAACTTTCTGATAACTCTAATAGCCAATCAGAGAGGAGAGAGAAGCAAAACAAACAAGCACCAGAACCAGCGTAAGAAGCGAGATGGCGGTGTATTTGCTTTTCTATATTTGTAAAAAGTAAGTAATTTTAAATATTGTTTCCGATATAGAATATAAGATAACTGAAATTTATAATATTTAAAATTATAGATGTATATTTATTAAAAGTCTTAGATAATATGTGATTCAAAATCACAACTTTAATCTTAGCGTACTCCGTGTAAACATGATATTAGTCTTAGCATTGTAAAATTTAATTATCCTTTTAGTTAAGAATTAAAATCTGTAAAATTTAAACAAATATTATTTCATAATTTACTACAGAAGAATAATTATGACCGAAGCGGAGATGACATATCATATTTTTGTAATAGTTAAAAGATTTATTTTCTCATTTTGCTGTTTGATGCTTGGTTTATTTTTTTATTCACTACTAAAATTTAAAGTCTTTTTCTTAGGAGGAAAAAATAATTTTTTAGTGTGTATGCATTTACTTGAAAGTAAACAATGTCTGTAAATTATACAATGCTTTTTTAAAATGGGATTCTTGTCAGAATTGTTGTTTGATTTAATAGTTATTTTTCAAAATTGAAAAGTTAATAATATTAATATTTGTCATAACTTTATTGTTGTATGAAGAGTCTCATTATCATGTCGACACGTAAAACAATAACAAGAGCCTTCAAAATTCAAAGACTTTATTCGTGTCATTCACTAAAATAAAAATAAAAGCTTGCAGAATAAATTAGATTACATTTGATTACGGTTAGGTTTTTAGCATGTGGCACTTTTTTTTACAGTTTACATAGTCATTAAAACACAGTTTACATTTATATTCATAATTGATAAGTATTTGCTTGAATTTAATGAAAGATTGTTTTTAAGCACAAAAAAAAAAAAAAAAAACTTTTTCTTTTATAAACATTGTCATTACATTTGTTTTTATACAAGAAATAAAATCTTTTATGAACCACAACTTCTTTTAAAAATTCATGTCTTACTTACTATGTAATGTATAATTGTTATATGTATTTAAATTATGCATTGATATAAAAAATTTTCTAAGAAATTTATTGTACTATAAGTTTGTTATATTACATAATTTACTATAATCAAGTTTAATATAGTATATGTTTGTTATTTATTAAAAAGAAATTTATTTATAACCAAGCTAGTACATATGAGGCATTGCAAATATGAAGGGCAAACTCAACAAAAGGAGATTTTGAGAAAAACGCATTTGAAAATAATTTTTTCTGCGTCATATGCTGGAAATATGTATCGTCCATGCATGTTTTGCGACAGAAACCAGGGTGATCTGAACATGAAAGCTCTACCTGTAGATTCTCTGAAGGATCTAGAATCGGATGGTGAAAAAAAAAAAAAAAAAAGACCTGATGTCGAGTTCGCCCTTCGTATCCACAATGCCTCATATATATATTTTTTTGTTGAGATTTTTTTTTTTTAAATAGGCCACACACATGCTTTTTTTTTTTAATTCACTATTAACATAACAGCAAAAATTTAAATGCTTTCTGGTCATGCACCAATTATTTCATATTTATTCCTAGTATTCAGTCTAGTACTTTGCTTTTGAGCTTAATATTTAGTTTAATTGCACACAATATGTTGAATGTGTAAATATCCTAAAACGATGAATTACTAATTTTATTTTCTTTATCTAATGAAATTTTTTTTTCTAAATTTATTAGTTGATGTAACATATGAATATTTATAGTTTTATTAATGACAAAAAATTACAGATAAAACGATATAATAGTTAAAATTATTTTTGAATTCAGTTCAAATTAACATTATTTAATAACTTAATGCATATATAATAATGCATTACTAGCCTTATAAGTTTCTTATGCACATACCCAAATAAAATGTTAAACATTGGAAATGAGCTTTAATTTTTTTTTAAATTTAAAATAGACAAATAAAATAAAAGCCTGAAAAGTATGTGCATGCAGGCAATCAGTTAAGAGGACTTTCTACTTATTGTCGGCAGAAGCCAAAGCCAATGTTATTCTACGGAGAATTTTGCTCCATCATAACTCATTAACTAATGCATATTTTTAATTTCATTTTCACATTCAGAAACTTCACAATTGTTAATAAGGTTATCCCTTTCTAAAAATTATTATAATATATTTTTTAAAGTTATAAAATGTGAATTTTCACAATGTATAATTTTCATTTCTTTTACTTAAAAATGAAATATTAAAAATAAAAATTAAGGAAATCAGTGTCTAAAAATTTATTTATTTATTTTTCTACTAAGCATTTTATTTTAAAATATTGAAATACGAATTTTCACAGTTTGAAATTTTGTGTTTTGTCGTTTAAAAATAAAATATTAAAAAATAAGTAATCAATTTTTAGAAAGCGATAACCAATTTAACAGTTCTGAGATTTCTTATATTTTGCTTTAATGTTTATCTTTTTTATAAAGTTTTATTTATTTATTTTTTACACTTTTGTCGATTTCATCCTTGAATTAAAGAACTGTTATATGAAAGTGCATTAAATTTTATTGTAGCTAAAATCTTTTATATTCAGAACTTCTAAAAATATTCCATAATTGTAGTATTGAGTTTTCATTAAAATGATGTAAATGGTAATAACAGGATTACTGTGAGTTAACAATTTTTTTTTTTTTTTTTTTTTTTTTTTTTTTTATAGTGAATGTTACCTAAGGCCTGCCGCACACCAAAGAGGAATTGGAGACGCGGCCCAAGCGACTCGAGTTTCACACACACCGAAGCGGCAGACACATCCTGCGAAGGAAGCGTTTTTGATCACGTGTGCTTGTTGACTTTTGAGATTTCAGGTATTATTTATTATAATATAAGGAGATTATAATTTCTAAATCTATTATAATTTCAAGTAAAACAGAAAGAAAAATAAGTGTAATTAAGGAGAAAATAATTATTAAATTTAAAAATAGTTTTTTTTTTTTTTTTTTTTTTTTTTTTTTTTTTTTAAATTAATCAAATATTATATTCTAACTAAAAACACTTAATAATTCTTTGTGATTTAAGGGAAAGTAATTTTCATATTTTTGTGGGGGAAAGGGGGGGGTTAATGTTTTATTTATAATTAACATTTGATCTTCTAATCGAAAAAGCTGATTGTTTGCTTTAATTGTGTTACTATTGTTGTGTAAAAATAAATAGTCTATTAAATTATTAAAAAAAATTATTTCAACCTGAAAAAAAAAAAAAACTTTATTATTAAATAAATAAATAATTTTTATATCACACTTTTTATTTATATTTTATTTATTTATTTATATCTTTTAATTTATATTCATTTAAATGAATGAATAAAATAAAAGAATAATTTAAGAGAAAATAATTATTAAATTTAAAAACTAATTTTTCGTTGTTGAATTATTAAAGTATTTTAACTTAAAAAAATTGTTATTTTACTTTATCATTTAAATAAATGAATAATTTAGGGGAAAATAATTTTTATATTTCATTTATTTATACCTTTATTTTGTTAATATTTTATTTAAATTTTTATTTAATGTTTTATATCCTGTTTCTAGCAGAAAACAAAGCTTGTCTGCTTTAATTAAGTTATTATTGATATGCAAACAAATATTCTATAAAATTATTACTATTATTTTTTTTTTCCAGCTAAAAGAAGCGTTTTTATTTATTTTATTTTTTTTCTTTATAATTTAAATAAATGAATAATATAAGAAAAATAATTTTACATTGCACCTTATATATTTTTTTTCTTTATTGTTAAATTTAAATTAATAGTTTCCAGTTGAAAACATTGCTTTTAAATCTGAACAGTTTTTAATAAAAAATTGCAAAATGATGCAAAAACCCAATAATTTCCAAGATGTTATTAACATTGTACTAAATTCCTATATTTGATCTTCTTCCTTTTAAATGAATATTTTTTCTCTATTTTTCCTTTTCGTTGTTTTTCTATAGAATATATCTATTTAAAAAAAAAAGAAAAGTAGTAGAATTTAATCATTATCCTTTATCTTAAATTATTTTTCTACTTAAAAAAAAAAAAAGCCATGCATCCCTTGCTAGTAAACTTGTTCTGTTTCTTTTATCGGAAACGGTCAAACAGATGAAATTCAGGAGCGATAATGGGGGTTTCCGCATAAAATTGTTACCCTATAATTTGTTTTCATCCGTATTTTTTTTTTATTTTAATGTTTTTCCTTTCTATCTGAACTTAAATTGATTGTTTACTGTATATTACACGGACTTGAATTTGATATTGTCATTGTAGGACTCAGCGTAGTCACTTTTGTTTAATACTATTATTTATACAAAGCAATCTTCGTAATATGCAATCGAAGAAAAATATTGCAAAGGA
This sequence comes from Salticus scenicus, assembly GCA_963930645.1. Classification (NCBI taxonomy): domain Eukaryota; kingdom Metazoa; phylum Arthropoda; class Arachnida; order Araneae; family Salticidae; genus Salticus; species Salticus scenicus. The sequence continues at coordinate 85,919,090 of OZ005654.1, read as the reverse complement.
TTTTACTAAATATTTCTATTAAAGTTATTAGTATTGAAAAAAGCGACTGCGTTGAGCCCAGTGTTATTTAAATTTACTCACAGTTGTCAAATCTCTATCGCCGCCATGTTGCAACATGAGCAACAAGTGCGAAAAGTTGTAGCATGCGCGATTCGAGCGACAAACGGGAGACACACGCTTGTTTCTCTGGTGTGCATATGCAGTAAAGTAAAAGTTAGCGGCAATGCTAGGGATTGTCTCTTATGTCGTCCAAGTCACGCTTGTTTCTTTGGTGTGCGGCCTGCCTAACATAACATGTCTTTCATACACTTTAATGATAACAAATTAACTAAATAACAAAAAAATTCTTAATTTAATGGATTAATGAAAAATTAAAAAAAAAAAAAAATCTATACATTAAAAAAGTTATAGGAAAAGATTTCAGAAAAAATTTATACTTTTGGATTATGTACTGGAATATTGCAATCCATTTGAAAGTTCCATATTGAATTAGAATTTACAATTATTATTTTAAATAAAATTAGAAGTTTTATAGCTTTTATTGAAACTAAATTTTCTTTTTTGAGAAAACATTCTTCATTGGATGTAGAATCTTTTGTGATTAGAATTACTTCAACATTTTTCAATACTTTGATATTATAATTTTGAAAATATTGAATGGAGAAATATTTGCATGAAATTTTAAAATGAAAGTGTTTTTTTTTTTTTTTTTTTTTTTTTTTTTTAACTGTTTGGACAAATTCTAATGCAGCTCCTTTTTTATTTGATAATTCAAAATCAGTACATCTTGCTTTTGGATTTAGTATAAAGATAAGAAAATGAGCTGCTATTAATTACCATATTATAACAAATACCATATTCATAAATTTTTTAAAGACCACTTTGTTCAGTTTTGAATAAAACAAAGTTGAGAGCAATTTTTTTATTTACACAATTTTCACTTTAAGCAAAACTTTTTGATAATTGGCAGTGAAATGGTCCCGTATTTCTGAATTAGGTCGCAAAATTGTGTATTTTGGGATTTAGCTTTGAAAAAAAAAAAAAAAAAAAAAAAAAAAAAAAAAAAAATTCATCGATTAGTAGCAAAATAATTGAGTATTTAGAGATTCAACTTTGTACACAATGCGAATTTATCGATTAAGGCAAAATAATAGCAGATTTCAGAAATCGGCTACAAAAATATGGTGAATTTCTGGGACATTCGCCTTTGTATAAACATTGATTTGCATTATATTAACTTGGACACTAATTATATGAAAATGAAAACCATAAGCTTCCTAAAATAGCAGCAAATATTTTAAAACAATTTATTGGAAAAGAGAAAAAAGTGTTTTCTGAATTTTTCAGGTTTGTTGAATACTGGTTAACCAAGAGTTTACTGAATTTAATTATCATTAGAACTTAATATTTATATATATATGTGTATATATATATATATATATATGCTTTGTTTTTAAATCATTTTTATGTTATGACACTTAATTTTAGTAAGAAAATACATGTCAATTTTTGTATTTTTCTTGTAAAACTGTTGTAGGTTCTGAAGTGGAGAGTAGGCACCACCGAGCAGTGGTTTAATATGGTCTGGCTTTTAAAGAAACTCAAACCAGCTGGTCACCGAAGGTAGCTTGTTACTAATAAATACTATTTTAATAACACTATTTTCACACTTTATTTATTTATTTTTCTTAACAAATTGTATAGTTTAATGTTTGTATTGTCATATAGCGTTAGTAATATCTCTTGTTTATTCACTACAACAGTGTATAAAATTTCTAATAATAATAATTCTTTACAAGTTTCTTATGAGGTATTGTCTAGTCATATTTTAATAGATACTAGTGAGCTTAAATGAATCACTATAATGAATGAATCCTCAAAATTCCATATTCTCACTCATAAAAAAAAAAAAAAAATATTTTTGATCGAGTAAAAACTTACACCGGATCCCCACTGCCGTCGGCAGCGTAGACCCGTGTGCACTGCGTGCACACAGATTAAGGGATACCAGGGGTGAAACTACCTAGCATGCAAAAACCCTGAAAACTGATATTTGCATGCAGATAGGGAAGATTTAATAATGAAATATCACATGGCTACCTGTATTAAATGATATTTGGAGAGTTCTTAATGCAATTATATAAGGCAAATTAAACATTCAAAATAAGAAATTTCTGTAAAAACAAAATAATTTACATGAAAATCAGAAACAGCAAAAATTTCAAAAACCCTGAATTCCGGGGTAGGCCCTGAAAAGTTTCACCTCTGGGATACGCATACTTATTCCCCACATTTCATGCCTCTCCTAATTAACCTACATATACAGTAAAACCTCGATAAGTCGTCACTAAAGGGACCAAAGATTTTTTGACGACTTAAGCGGAGTGACGACTTAGGCGGAGTGGCGAATTTCGAAAAAAAAAACTTTGAAATATACTATACTACATATTTTCATGAATTGCAGTAGGATTCGGTGACAAAAACAATATTTTCAGAAACCAATACATGTAAATGAATGAGCGAAAGATAAAAAAAAAAAAAAATACAGTATAGTTACCATGTGCATTTTATTTTTTTGCTACATTAAAATAACCCAACAGTGTAGATTGATGAAGGTGCTGGCTACTGGAAATAACTTTCTTTTCTAATACAGTTAAGGCTTTAAATTCTTCGTCTGTTGTACCTTGAATGGATGTAAGGTACTCTCGAACTTTCTCCAGGGCTTCAGTTGCTTCTGTCTTGTTGGGTGGGGTTTTATCCCCATTCTCGACATCGCTATCCTCACTTGAACTGTTTTGTTTTTCTTTTAAAAATTCAGATGTCAAATCTTTTACAGTCGCTTGTGAGCAGATTGCAATGTTGTTATCAATGTTGACAAAAGCATTAACGTCATTGACCCTGCACACTTTTTCATTTGCGATTTGCAGCAAAGTCTCTAATGGTTCCACGTCGATGATGTCTTCATCGCTGAGGATTTCTTCTGATTCGGCATCTGCTATGAACCCTGTATGTCGGAAACAATTCAAAACAGTTTGTGAAGAAACGGAACTCCAACTTTTGTCTGCATACAGTCACCAGAAAAATTAATCGAGCGCTGGTCCCCCCACAAAAAAAAAAAAAAAAAAAAAAAAAAAAAAAAAAAAAACATTATAATATTTAACCGATTGATAATAATAATAATAATAATAATAATAATAATAATAATAATAATAATAATAATAATAATAATTTTGAATATCAATCGAATTAATTCGACTCCAATTTTCAATAGTTATCATTCATCTCCCAACGTATACATCCTATATTAGTTATAAAAAAATATAGATAATAATCATTTTTAAAAAACGAATAAAGATGACGACGGATGGATGTAAAGAAATCGAACAACTTTTAATTGAAAAGGATAAATGCGGACAAATAGAAGAACTTCGAATTGAAAATAAATTGTTGCTCTTAGAAATTAAACGGTTATGGGAAAAATTGGATTATTTGCAAAATAGAGACTTAAACAGGTTGAATGAAGAGAATGTCCAATTAAACGAAAAAAATGTCAAATTAAATGCGGAAAACCTTTGGTTGACGGACGAAAAAGCTAACTTGAAGGAAGAAAATGTCTGGTTACACGAAGAAAATTTTAAATTGAATACGAAATTTGCTACTTTGAAAAACGAAAATGACACCTTAAAACAAGAAATTAATATTTTAAAAGAAGAAAAAACTAGTTTGAAAAAAGAAAACGCATGGTTACATGATCAATATACCAAGGCTACCGTTAAAGATGATGCTATAAAAGAAAAATTATATATAATTGAAAATATCTAACAAACATTAAATAATATGATTATGCATCTATAATGTTTTTAAAAAACTTTCAGATTGTTTACATTTATGAAATAAATAAGAAATTATTTTCTTTAAAATTAATTAATTAATTAATTAATCAATTAAAAAAAAAAAAAAAAAAAAAAAAAAAATTTTTTTTTTTTTTTTTTTTTTTTTTATACACATCATCTAAAACATATAAATAGTTAACATACTCCGTGTAACTTTATTAATTTTATTAAACGGTAAGGTAATTATGGATGTTTCTCTATCCGATATTTGTTTGGTGGTAGATATGGATGGTTTTCCCATTTACCAATTCTTTCTCACGAGAGAATTTGGATACGAATCCCTCATTGACGGTACAAACGACTCACAGAGGTACGATCTGACGAAAATGCAAGAGACATTATTCGAAAACCCATTTGAAGGTGTCAAGGAATTTCTAAAAGAGGCCGGTATGGAAAAGGAATACGAAGAGCACGGGTCGAGAATTCGAGAAAAAATTCGACGGCAGTTTTTTGGGAAGGAATTGGAGACTATTAAAAATATGACGAGTGAAGTGCATGGTTTACCATTTACCCCCGTTGACCAAGAAGTGGTCGAGAAATATGAAAATATGGAATCCGACATAAAAAAGTTATACGAATCGCATAAGACCGAAGACAAACCGATTGTAGCCTATAAAGGGGATCCGTGGATCGAAGCATTGATGGATTCTCTCAAAATACCCACAGTCAATCTCGAAAACTTTGGATGTCCCGACTTTAAATGTTTACCGATGCCGGAAAAAAAGAAATGCGATTACCACGCCCGCGATGTTAATAAAAAATTTTCGTGTCCCAAAGAGAGATGTGCCGCTTATGCAAACTGGATTAGAGAACAGTTGGTAGAGATTTCAAAAATTACCGTATCCAAAGACGGAAAGTGGATAACCTTTGGTTGATGGACGAAAAACCTAACTTGAAGAAAATTTTAAATCGAATACGAAATTCGCTACTTTGTCTAACAAATATTAAATAATATAATTTTTTAAAAACTTGAGATTATTTAAATTTATAAAACAAAGAAATTATTTTCTTTAAAATTAATAATTAACTTGAAAAAAAAAAAAAAAAAAAAAAAAATCGAAAGTTGATTTTTTTTTTTCAAGTCCAAGATGTAGTCTTCATTTTTAAAAAAATAATTGATTTATTAATCGATGATTGATTAATTAACTAATTAATTAATTTTTTAGAAATGAAAACGACATCTTAGACTCGAAGGAAAATTTAATTTTCAAAAAAAAAAAAAAAAAAAAAAAAAAGAAAAAAAAAATTTTTTTTTTTTTTTTTTTTTTTTTTTTTTAAATTGAAGAAAATATAAATTTACAATATTGATAGGTTTAAATAAATTTATTATAAATGATAACTTAGACTGTGTGTTGATTTTCGAAAACTCGATATAAGAATTAAAAAAATTTTTAATTTCTATTTATTTTATAAATATTTAAATTATAAAGAATAAATATATAAGTAAATAAATATAAAAAGATTAAAAAATAAATTTTATTTGAATCTAAGATGTAGTTTTCATTTGAAAATTAATTGATTAATGAATTATTTTAAAAAATAAAAACAAATAAATATTCAATTTGAAACATAAATTATTTTAATTTAATCATTTTCAATTTTGAAAAAAAAAAAAAAAAAAAAAAAAAAAAAAAATTTTTTTTTTTTTTTTTTTTTTTTGTGTTGGTTGAATTTTAATATATAGGATATTGATAGGACCAGATAAATTTATTGTGACGAAAAGCAGGTTATCAAAGATGAAAATATATTTATTTTTGATTAACTGAAAGAGTGAGGGTTAAAAAACATATATAAAACTTTTCATTCAAATTTATATGTAATATTATCAGAGTTATATTTTCCCCATTTCTTTAAAGATTAAAGGTGAAAATAATTAATGTAATAATTTCATTATCCATTCAAATGGACTTGGACATAGTATTTTCTAATTTATATTTTTAATGTCAACACCAATTAACGTATATGACAAAGAAAGGTATTTAGTGAAATATTTTCAAAACGCCATCTAATAATTTGAAGGAATTGTATAGATCGTGCACCGATCTTAAGCTTTTTTACTGGTGATGAAAAAAGATGTACCGTAAAATATTTCAAAAACACCGCTCCGATAATTTGAAGAAACTGTATAGATTTTTATGTGGCAAACTTTAAGAATATTATGTTTATGAAAGGAAAAACTTTCACTATTAAAAAATAATTTTTAATTAGAACATTTTTAGTTTATGCTGCAAACTTGAAGAATATTATGTTTATGTAAGTTATTTTTCATCCAATGAGGAAAGATTTTCACCTGATGGAGAAAGATTTCCACCTGATGGAGAAAGATTTCCACCTGATCGGGAAAAATCATTCTAAAATTCACCATAGTAAATATTTATAATCTAAAAATTTTTTGAGATAAGTAAAAGATTTGGAAATTAAGACGAATTAATTTTTTTATCATCATTTTAAAATAGACCATATTAAATATTTGTAATTTAAAAAAAAATTCACGGTAATTCGGGAAAATAAAGACCATTCTAAAATGGACCATAGTAAACATTTTTAATTAAAAAAAATTAGGATTGATTCGGAAAAATAAAGACTCAAATAGAATTTTACTCTATTTTTTATATTTTCATTCTAAAATGGACAATAGTAAATATTTAAATTAAAAAAAGTTTTGAGATGATTCTGAAAAATAAAAATATTTTTATATTGCCATCTAAAATGGACAATAGTAAATATTTAAATTTTAAAAGTTTTAGGGATGATTCTAAAAAAATAGAATTTTACATGCATTATTTTTTATATGTACATACATTATTTTTTATCTTCTTTGAAAGGCACGGACAAATTTTCATCGCTCAGATCCAAGGCAATATGGATGATGCATTAAACATAGACATTGATCCGGTTCTTTTACTCGGTTATGAATCGGATAAATAGAATGCGGACGGTATTTTCTTGGCAATATAGATATCGGTTCGGCCCTTTCGCTTCGTTATAAATAATTCAGCGATGTATTTTCATTTGTTCTTTCAGAGGATCAACTAAGTTTTTCTAATTCATTTTTTGAAAAATTGCTCATCTTCAGGTGAAAATCTTTCTTTTTCAAGTGGAAACTTTTCATATTCAAGTGAAAAATCTATGACTATCAGGTGATAAGTCTATGATTATCACCATTAAAAACATTTTGAAATACTTCACTGCAAGACAGGTTATAAAAAGTTTAAGACAGGTTATAAAAAGTTTAAGACAGGTTATAAAAAGTTATATTTGAAAACGGCTTCCGAAAAACAACTTTAACATTTAAGACAGGTTATAAAAAGTTATATTTGAAAGCGGCTTCCGAAAGTAATTGTTAATCTGACTCTGTCGAAGTAAAATTTAGACAGCTCGAAGATAAAACAACTTTAACATTTAAGGTTATAAAATTTCTTTGTCATATATTTATATTGACATGGAAAATGAATCATAGAAAAATATTATTTATTAATTAATTAATAATTAATGATTAAATCTTGGACTCGAAATAATAAATTAATTTAAAAAAAAAAAAAAAAAATTAAATATAATTCAATATAATTCAATATTGGATAATAGTTTAACGCAAAAAATGGGAGTTGGACAAAGTATCGTTGGCCATAAAAAAACTATGATCAACGATACTTTGTCCAACTCCCATTTTTTACTCTTAATTTTTTTTACCTTTTATAGCTTTACACTATAAAAAATCATTAAGACTTTCAATGTAACTTAAAGAAAAAAAACAAACAAATACAAATAGATAACAAAAGTTTTATTATACATAAATAATATTTACAAAACAAATAATATTTAAAATGAATATATTTTTTTCTCAAAAAAAGTAGAAGAAATGTAAGTTGCATATATAAAAGATAAAAAAAATATTTATCGACTCATTAAAATATCATTAAAAGTTTTATTAAATTCTGCTAAGAAACTCATATTTTCATCTTTTAAAAATTCATATCTAAGTAATAAACGTTGAATTTTTTCTTTTTCCCGGACACTGCATTTCAATTTGTTAAATTTTAAAGAAACTAATTTTATCATATTGAAATTATTATTATGAAGTAAAAGGCACGACCTTTTAAAATCTATTTGAAGATCTTTAGCTAGACGATAGGATTCAGAAAGTGGCAAACTTACATTTCTTCTAGAAGTCGATGGTCGGGATTGAAAATATCTCGATTGAAGAAGAGGACGGCCGGTGCTCGACGGTTCAGCAGCATCGGGAGGAGATTGGAAAATTTCTCGGTCGTCTCGAGAGTTCGCAGAGGAATTCAATGTCTGTTCTGGCACTTCGAAGTTTCTTTCGGAAGAGAGCAATTCCAGGTATAACGAAACCGGGCGGGTGCTCGACGGCTCCGAATCATTTGGAGGAGATTGGAAATTTTCTGGACCGTCTCGAGAGTTCGTAGATGAATTTGATGTCTCTTCTTGCACTTCGAGGCTCTGCTCCCCGTCTGAAACTCGAGACTTGTTCAAATCGTTTTCGAGCCAACGATAAAAACAATTTCTTCGGCAGATGGAACATTCGAAAGTAGATTTAACCGACAAATGATCAAAATAGGATTTCAAACAAGTCCTGTGATAGGCATGTCCACAGGCTAAACAATATTTGTCTTGTAATATCAAATCTAAACATATTACACATTCCATCGCAATAATGTAAAAAAGATCAAACTCACAAATGCAGAGCAATGAGAACGCCAAAAAATTGAAAGACCGACTGAAAATCCGTCGCTATATATACGCCTTTTTGAACTTTGCATCGAGGGACATTTGACCTCTGATATCTCGATAAAAACGCGTTTCTTTTTCTTCCTTCTCGAAAAGGAAAAAAAACAAAACACTTGAACTTTTTGCACTTTGTATCTTTATCAGGTCGCGTGATTTCGTGAGAATCGAGGTCACGGGGAAAAAGAAATGCGTTTATCTTTTTCTAAATTACTTTGCGTGAGAAAAAGATAAACTAGATTATCGGGGTTAAGATTTTGAAATCAAATTCTACAAAATTGATCGTGAGGTCGAGAGCATCGCGGTTCAAAGTATTTGGGACGGGTTCACGATGAAAAAAAAATTTGTATCGTGATTTCATGCGAGGTCAGGTCTGTCTACGGGGCAACTTTTGTAAAAACAAGGGTCCGCGCTAATCAGAATCATTTACAAAAAAAACAAATGAGATTGCTTTTTAAATATCAAATCGTTTTCCAATAAAAAAATATCTTTTTGATAATCTTCCAGTTTCATAAATATAATATTTTTCGAGTAACGATATAAAAATTAGTTAATTCTCTGAAAGAACAATAGAAAATAATTATGATAGATTGTTATCGTTAAATTAGGATATTGTTCTCGAAATGTCTTTCATTTTTGAGTGTCTAAAAACATTTTAGCGTTTCCCGGTGAACTTGCAAATTTTTCAGCTCAACTTACGTTATAATTTCAAACTAGTAGGTTATTACAAAAAGACCAAGATAAATTATGATAGATTGTTATCGCTAAATTAGGATATTGTTTTCGAAATGTCTTTCGTTTTTGAGTGTCTTAAAAACATTTTAGCGTTTTCTACGTTATAATTTCAAACAAGAATTTCAAACTAGCAGTAATTACAAAAAGATCAAGATAAGTTATCGCTCAATTAGGATATTGTTCTCGAAATGTCTTTTCATTTTTGAGTGTCTAAAAACAAGCCTCGATCGTCAAATATTTTATTAGAAATCTTTAATATGCTTAAACTTACGATTGTTATCGCTAAATTAGGATATTGTTCTCGAAATGTCTAAAAACATTTTAGCGTTTCCCGGTGAACTTGCAAATTTTTCAGCAGCCTAAAAAATATTTTGTCGTATATAAGTTCATTGTTTGGTCCGTGGACAGATAATTCATGTTATGTAATATTTAGATATATGGGCAGAATTTATAATGACCGTTTCGCACCTCACTGAGTGCGAGGACAAGAAAACATCGCTTTAGCCAATCGGAATTCTATGCTTTTGATTTTTTATTGTAAATTTCATCAAATATTTTGTCGTATATAAGTTCATTGTTTGGTCCGTGACTCTGTCGAAGTAAAATTTAGACGGCTCGAATATAAAACAACTTTAACATATAAGACGGGTTATAAAAAGTTATATTTGAAAATAGCTTGAATTTATTTCCCGAGAAATGACCGTTTCGCACCTCACTGAGTACGAGGACAAGAAAACATCGCTTTAGCCAATCGGAATTCTATGCTTTTTATTGTAAATTTCATCAAATATTTTATCGTATATAAGTTAATCCGGACAGACAATTCATGTTATGTAATATTTTGTCGATAAAAATTATTCGAAACTTTGTAAGTTTTTACAAAAGTAGAAAAATTATAGAATTATAAGTTTTTACAAGAATAGAAAAATTATAAATTATATGTTTTTACAAGAATAGAAAAATTATAAATTACATGTTTTTACAAGATTAAAAAATAATAAAAAACAATTAAAAAGGTAAGGCTTTAGTTTTTAACTTCTAAAATAATTATTCAATTGCAATTTGCTTTCGATAACCATAACATTTCGAAGCCAGGAAAATGAATATTTGAAAAAATTCGGTAGAAATAAATATTTATATATAGTTTTATACTTTGGAGAAAAAATAAAATAAAATAAAATAAAAATTAACTAATTTTCAAAAATGAAAAACGACTACGTCTTGGACTCGAAGGTAAATTCAATTTTCGAAAATCTTTTCTTAAAAAAAAAAAAAAAAAAAAAAAAAAAAAAAAAAAATTTTTTTTTTTTTTTTTTTTTTTTTTTAAACTTTGTTTATCTGTCAGAAAAGATTTTCGAAAATTGAATTTACCTTCGAGTCCAAGATGTAGTCGTTTTCATTTTTGAAAATTAATTAATTAGTTAATTAATCGTTAATTAATTAACTAATTTTCAAAAATGAAAAACGACTACGTCTTGGACTCGAAGGTAAATTCAATTTTCGAAAATCTTTTCTGACAGATAAACAAAGTTAAAAAAAAAAAAAAAAAAAAATTTTTTTTTTTTTTTTTTTTTTTTTTTTTTTTTTTTTTTTTTAACTTTGTTTATCTGTCAGAAAAGATTTTCGAAAATTGAATTTACCTTCGAGTCCAAGACGTAGTCGTTTTTCATTTTTGAAAATTAAAATTTGGAAATTAATGATTTGTTAATTAACTAATTAATTAATTTTAAAAACTAATTATAGAATTAATTTTAAAAACTAATTATAGAATTAATTTTGAAAACTAATTATAGATTTTTGATATATTGATAAAATAAATAACAATAACTTTTTAATATTTTCTTTAAATATGTAAAAATTTCTTAAATAAATGTAAAAAAGTAATAAGGTGAATCGGGTTTAAAAGATTATCCATACGAAGAAAATTTTATTTAATTTTTATAAATAACTTTGTATGAGAATGGAAATAAAAATTTATTTATATTTTCCTACATTTTTTTTAAGTGGATCGGACAAGTTCAAAAGGTGAAAAAAAAAACAAATGATATTTTATCGCTAGAAAAATAATCTCATGCGAGGTCAATAGGTTTTGAGAAGGAGGCCGGAAAAACATCGCGTGATATTTCGTAAAGGTTCAAAGTAATTTTTTAAGTGGATCCGACAAGTTCAAAAGGTTAAAAAAAGATATTTTATCACGAGAAAATTAATCTCATGCGAGGTCAATAGGTTTCGAGAAGGAGGTCGAAAAAAAACATCTTTGTAACGATTCAAAGTATTTAGGACAGATTGCAAGATGTCTGTCTGCGGGGTATTTGTAAAAAAGCAAGGGTCGAGGTCAATAGGTTTCTGATAAGGAAGAAGGAAAAACATCGCGTGATATTTGGTAACGGTTCAAAAGGACAGATTGCAAGATGATATCTACGGGGTAACATTAGTAAAAGCAAGGGTTTTTGAGTATAAATAGAGGCGTTTTCTCTCATATCGGCAGTCTGCAACTAGTTTGTCCAAGCTTATTTTTCTCAGACACACTTTGCTTTTTTCACGTTGAAACTTTTGTTTGTTGTCGGAAAAACTTTGTTTTTTTTTGCTGTTGGAAATTTTTTAGTTGTTTTTTGGGGTTGAAACTTTGTTTTTTGCTGTCGGAAAACTTTTGTTTTTTTTTGGGGTTGAAACTTTGTTTTTTGTTTGCCGTCGGAAAATTTTTTAGTTGATTTTTTTTTTTTTTTTTTTTTTTTTTTCTCACGAGTCATGGAAAACTTCATCGATCTGAACGATATTTGTCTCGTCATCGACTTGGACGGGTTTTTCATCAAAGGTAAAAACAAAAAAGGATCTTTTTACCCGAGAGAGTTGGGCTACGCGGGGATAACGAAACCTCGCGTGGATTGCGTCCGATTTCATTTGAATCATCTCGTACCCGAGATAAAAGAAAACGATTGGCGAACAAACGATTGGAAAACCGTGAGATATTGTTCGCATAACGTTCACGGACTCTCTTTGAGGGCGCAGTATCGCGAAGATGTGAGAAATTTGCACACGTTGGGACCTTTAATGGAAAACTTGTATAAAAATTACAAAACGGACGAGAAAACCGTAGTGGCGTACAAGGGTGGCGAAGAAGAGAGAAATTTATTAGAAAAACTCGGCATACCGTCGGTCAACTTGGAAAATTTCGACTGTCCGAAGTTCGACGACCTGCCGATGCCCGACGTACGAGACTGCGGGTATCACAACAAATTTAAAAATACTACGAAAAGATGCCATTGCAGCATGCAAGAGTGTGCCGCCTTCGCCGATTGGATCAGAGAAGAAATTAAAAAAAATTCTTAATAGAAAAAAATTGTTTTTTAATGGCTCTATAGCTATTGAAAAAAGTAAAAAATATTCTATTAAGAGTGAAAAAATGGGGTCGGACGAGATATTGTTAGCCAAAAAAAAAAAAAATTCGGCTAACAAATATCTCGTCCGACCCCATTTTTTTGCGTCGAACGATGAACCAATATTGAAACTAGTTTTAAAATAAATCTTAAAAAAAATTATTGATTTTTTCATATTGAGATAAATACTTGGAATTTTTTTTTAAAAAAGTAAATTTAATAATTTGTTATTTTTTAAAGTCTTTTCTTAATAAAATAATTTTTTTTATAGTTAAAAGCTATAAAAGTAAATTTATTAAGAGCAAAAAAATGGGGTTGGACAAATTGTCCGACCCCATTTTTTTACGTTTAATTTTTTACCAATATTGGAAAAACATATTTTTTCACTTGAAATTTCCATTTAAAAAAAAATAAATCTTTATCTATAAAATAAATAGAAATTAAAAATTCTTGCATTGAGTAAATAATTTGTATTTTTTAAATTATAAATATTTACTGTGGTCCATTTTAGAATGACAACGCAAAAAATATATTAAGTAACTTTCTATTTTTCAGAATCATCCCGAAAAATTTTTAAATTATAAATATTTACTGTGGTCCATTTTAGAATGACAATGCAAAAAATAATGTAAAAAGTAAAATTCCTTTGCATTTCTATTTTTCAGAATCATCTCAAAACTTTTTAAAATTTAAATATTTTACTATAGTCCATTTTAGAATGACAATCTAAAAAATAATGTAATAAGTAAAATTTTATTTGAGTCTTTATTTTTCCGAAATTTCTCCTAAAATATTTTTTATCGATGATTTTAATATTTCATAATTAGTTTTGAAAAATAATTTTTAATTTAACCACATTTTTCGAAAGTTGGTTGAATTTGCAATAGTCAACATGAAAGCAAAGTCTTCATTTTTGAAAATGATAATCCGATCTGTATTATAAATATATTTTTTTTCAACATCGAACATAAAAAAAAAAAAAAAAAAAAAATTTTTTTTTTTTTTTTTTTTTTTTTTTTTTAATCAAATTTTTTAAAATGAAAAATAAATCAAAATCTTTTTCGATTTATACTACGATAAAAAATTAAGCCGTTTAGAATCCACGAATCATTAAAGGTTATGATTAGTCAACATTTTCATATTTAGACAATCTCCTTTTTAGCTCAACGATTTCGGTCTCTCTCAAATATTCGATTTTGTTCCATAACCGTTTAATTTCATCTTGAAGCGAGTCATTTTTAATCCGAAGCGATTTATATTCTTCTTGAAACAAATCTTCCATAGTTTTCAATTTACATTTCAATTCCCTAATTTCTTCTTCGCGGCGCATTTCGGTTTCCGCTCGTAAATTTTCCAATTCGTCGCAACGTTCCACGATCGGTTTCGCACAGTCCAAACACGCTTGCTGTCTCGGACAAGTTTTCCACCAATCGTTTTCCACGGCTCGGTAAAACAACGCGTAATCGACGTCTTTTTTTAACTTTCTATATTTTTGTTTTTCCCTTCCCAGTTCTGCAAAATATAATTTTTTCCCATCGTTCAAATGCAAATAACGATCCGTGATCTCTTTGGAAATTTTGACATTTTCGGTCACCGGCAACACCAAATTCATCTCGATCCCCGGTAAGTTCTTGACTTGAACTTTCCATTTCGAATCGGTCTTTTTCATCGGAACGTAAAGTAATTTTTTTGGATCGCAACGGTTATAATTCTGTCCGATCAACTTTAGGACGCCCCCGTCCCACATCGTTGCCAATACCAATCTGTAATCCGAAGGTAATGTTTCCGAGATGCAAAAATGATTTTTTCCACTTTTATGTTTCCTTTTAATTTTTTGTTCGTCGTCGAGAAAAGAAACATCCTCCTCGTCGTAATATTTTTCGTATTTGTCCTTGCGAAAATTAAAATTACATCCGGATTTACGTTGGCTCAAATATCCCATCGCGTTCACCAGATGCATTTCGGACTTGATCCGTTTATAATTCTTACATTTGAATTTGGGATAAGGCTTTATAGTGTGTCTGGGCACGACGACCTTTTTCCACACGCGTCTGAAATCACGTAGCGAACGCGAAACCACGATCATGTGTCGGTGCTGCCTGAAACGAGCCTCGGACTCTTTTCCGCCGTCGCACCAACAAGAAAAAGTTATGGTTTTGACACTTCCCTCGCCGAAATTATCTTCGTTGTCTTTTTCGGCGGCTCGTACGAAACTTTCATAAACCACCGCCCGCACCATGACGTGCAACCAGACGTGACCTCCTCGAACGTATTTTTGAACGCAAGCGGCGGCCAAATTCAAAGTTTCGTCGTTGAAAGGTACGGATAAGATTTCGTCGCTCAGATCCAAAGGACAGACGGGTTCCGTATAATATTCTTCGATGTCGGATATTTTCTCGTGCCCGAAAAACAAATCTTTTTCGCACATGGGTGTGAAATCGAAAAATTTCAAACTCGTCAATTTTAATTTTTTCGGAATCGCCGATGATGACGAATCCTCTTTTTCAATTTTTCGTTTTGCACCGAGAGCCGAACGCAATTTGAATTTCTTATAACATTCAAACAGATGATCGGCGTTGTCCTTTTTCTCACCTCTCTCCCACTCCCGATCACCGAAACACCAAACGCATTGCGTAAAACGATCCAACTTGTGTTTTTCCATGCAATGGGCTTCGTATTAATTTGAAAATAAAATTTTTCCGCAGTTCGGATGCGGACACGAAAACGAAACCTTATCCCTATGTATTGCATTGGAATAAGGTTTTAAATTTTTGTGAAGAACCATGATGCGAGTTTTTTTAACGAAGATGATATATATTTAATGAAAACCGACAAATTTATAGCAAATTTTCTGACAAAAAAAAAAAAAAAAAAAAAAAAAAAAAAAAAAATCAAAGTTTAAGGGGTTCTCACATAAAGAAACACATATTTTGAATGAAAAACGATAAAGTAATGAGAATAATAATAAATTTAAATGATATCAAACGAAAAATGGATAAAATAATATAAAAAAACGAAAAATGAGTAAAATAAAATTAACAAGGGGTTCTCCCGCTTGTCGATTAAAATTTCATGGGCAACGATCGGTTTTGGCCAGATTTCATTTTCCAAAAATTTCGAAAAAATCAAATCTCCGAGATGCAAGTCAATCATTTAGTTTTCTAAAAATAGTAACAATGACGTCATCACCTTGACGTCAATTTCATAGAAAGAATTGTTTGTCAAGAAATTATGAAGACTTTTAGAAAAACAAACCATTTATATATTTTCTTGAACATCAAACATTAAAAAAAAAAAAAAAAAAAAAAAAAAAAAAAAAAAAAAAAAAAAATTTTTTTTTTTTTTTTTTTTTTTTTTTTTATCCTTGGTAAATGTTAAACAAAATATATATTGGTCAGCACCAACTATAGAATTTTGAAACTTATTGTATAAAATCAATAAATAAACTACAAACTTTCATTTTTGCACATATTTAAAAAAAAATTGTAATTTTTTTACAAATTGAAAAAAAACGACCGAAAAGTAATTAAATGGGTTATTTTATTATTTTTATCTCATGAGTATCGCGATTCCATGATAATTTTTCAAAAATAATTTTATTTTAACATCATTTTTTAAAAGTCGGTAGGATTTGCAAATTACCAAAAATGATTTAGATTGTGTGTTGATTTCAGAAAATTGAACACAATTTCCACAAATGATGTCGGAAAAAGTATTTTAATTGTGAAATATTGAAACTCCTTACGTAAAATCGAAAAATTAACCTCAAACATTCATTTTTACACATATTGAAAAAAAATTGTAATTTTTTATGTTAAAAATACAAAGATGAATTTTCTTGAGTATATTCAAAAGTAACAATTATTTTCGGAAGCCATTTTCAAATATAACTTTTTATAATCTGTCTTAAGTGTTAAACCATTTTCAAATATAACTTTTTATAACCTGTCTTAAGTGTTAAAACATTTTCAAATATAACTTTTTATAACCTGTCTTAAATATTAAACCATTTTCAAATATAACTTTTTATAACCTGTCTTAAATGTTAAACCATTTTCAAATATAACTTTTTATAATCTGTCTTAAATGTTAAACCATTTTCAAATATAACTTTTTATAACCTGTCTTAAATATTAAACCATTTTCAAATATAACTTTTTATAACCTGTCTTAAATATTAAACCATTTTCAAATATAACTTTTTATAACCTGTCTTAAATGTTAAAGTTGTTTTATCTTCAAGCTGTCTAAATTTTACTTCGACAGAGTCAGATTAACAATTACTTTCGGAAGCCGTTTTCAAATATAACTTTTTATAACCTGTCTTAAACTTTTTATAACCTGTCTTGAATGTTAAAGTTGTTTTATCTTCAAGCTGTCTAAATTTTACTTCGACAGAGTCAGATTAACAATTACTTTCGGAAGCCGTTTTCAAATATAACTTTTTATAACCTGTCTTAAACTTTTTATAACCTGTCTTTTTTGCTTTCAAAATGAAAAATCTTCAGAGAATCTGTTTTCGGTCGCGTCCGTTGCCTCGATTTCACATCGTTCGGTATTAGTGTCAAGGGCATCTGTTGCAGAAATCTTTTTTTCCCCCAGCAAATGGATCACCAAAGCTATAATGAAAAATTATTAGAGTTTGATTGTATTTTCATTATTTTTTTACAATACTCTCTCCGTTTCCATCAGGAATGAGACTGGCATTTTCAACAGATTGCGTAAAAAATTGAACTCAATTTCGACAAATGAGGTCAGAAAAGTATTCTGATGGTGAAATATTGAAAACTCGTCGCGTAAAATCAATAAATTAATTGCAAACTTTCATTTTTGCATCTATTGAAAAAAATTGCAATTTTTTTAAAAATTGTAAAAAAAATGAACGAAAAATAATTAAATTGCTTATTTTACTATTTTTATACAATAAGCATCATGATTCCACGATTAATTTTCAAAAATAATTTTATTTTAACATTATTTTTTGAAAGTCGGTAGGATTTTCAAATTTTCAAAATTGATTTGGATTGTGTGTCGATTTCAGAAAACTGAACGGAATTTCGATAAATGAGGTCAGAAAAGTATTCTGATGATGAAATATTGAAATTTATCACGTAAAATCAATAAATTAATTGCAAACTTTCATTTTACACATATTGAAAAAAATTGTAATTTTTTTTAAAATTTGTAAAAAAAACGATCGAAATTTAATTAAATTACTTATTTTACTATTTTTATTCAATAAGCATCACGATTCCACGACTATTTTTTCAAAAATATTTTTATTTTAACATCATTTTTTGAAAGTCGGTAGAAATTTCAAATTTTCAAAATTGATTTGGATTGTGTGTCGATTTCAGAAAACTGAACGGAATTTCGATAAATGAGGTCAGACAAGTATTCTGATGATGAAATATTGAAACTCGTCGCGTAAAATCAATAAATTAATTGAAAATTTTCATTTGTGCATCTATTGAAAAAAATTGCAATTTTTTTAAAAATTTGTAAAAAAACGATCGAAATTTAATTAAATTGCTTATTTTATTATTTTTATACAATAAGCATCACGATTCGACGATTATTTTTCAAAAATAATTTTATTTTAACATCATTTTTTAAAAGTCGGTAGGATTTGCAAATTACCAAAATTGATTTAGATTGTGTGTCGATTATAGAAAACTGAACGGAATTTCGACAAATGAGGTCAGAAAAGTATTCTGATGGTGAAATATTGAAACTCGTCGCGTAAAATCAATAAATTAATTGCAAACTTTCATTTGTGCATCTATTGAAAAAAAATTGCAATTTTTTTAAAAATTTGTAAAAAAACGATCGAAATTTAATTAAATTGCTTATTTTACTATTTTTATATAATAAGCATCATGATTCGACGATTATTTTTCAAAAATAATTTTATTTTAACATCATTTTTTGAAAGTCGGTCGAATTTGCAATTTTTCAAAAATGATTTAGATTGTGGGTCGATTATAGAAAACTGAACGGAATTTCGACAAATGAGGTCAGAAAAGTATTCCGATGGTGAAATATTGAAATTTATCACGTAAAATCAATAAATTAATTGCAAACTTTCATTTTACACATATTGAAAAAAATTGTAATTTTTTTTAAAATTTGTAAAAAAACGATCGAAATTTAATTAAATTGCTTATTTTACTATTTTCATGCAATAATCATCACGATTCCACGATTATTTTTCAAAAATAATTTTATTTTAACATCATTTTTTGAAAGTCGGTAGGATTTTCAAATTTTCAAAATTGATTTAGATTGTGGGTCGATTATAGAAAACTGAACGGAATTTCGATAAATGAGGTTAGAAAAGTATTTTAATTGTAAAATATTAAAACTCGTCACCTAAAATCAATAAATTAATTGCAAACTTTCATTTTTGCATCTATTGAAAAAAAATTGTAATTTTTTTAAAATTTGTAAAATAATGATCGAAATTTAATTAAATTGCTTATTTTACTATTTTTATACAATAATCATCACGATTCCACGATTATTTTTCAAAAATAATTTTATTTTAACATCATTTTTTGAAATTCGGTAGGATTTTCAAATTTTCAAAATTGATTTAGATTGTGGGTCGATTATAGAAAACTGAACGGAATTTCGATAAATGGGGTCAGAAAAGTATTTTAATTGTGAAATATTGAAACTCGTCGCGTAAAATCAATAAATTAATTGCAAACTTTCATTTTTGCATCTATTGAAAAAAAATTGTAATTTTTTTAAAATTTGTAAAATAATGATCGAAATTTAATTAAATTGCTTATTTTACTATTTTTATACAATAAGCATCACGATTCCACGATTATTTTTCAAAAATATTTTTATTTTAACATCATTTTTTGAAAGTCGGTAGGATTTTCAAATTTTCAAAATTGATTTAGATTGTGTGTTGATTTCAGAAAACTGAACGGAATTTCGACAAATGTGATCAGAAAAGTATTTTAATTGTAAAATATTGAAACTCGTCGCATAAATTTTCATTTTTGCATCTATTGAAAAAAATTGTAATTTTTTTAAAATTTATAAAAAAAACGATCGAAATTTAATTAAATGGCTTATTTTACTGTTTTTATACAATAAGCATCACGATTCGATGTTTAATTTTTAAAAATAATTTTATTTTAACATCATTTTTTGAAAGTCGGTAGGATTTGCAATTTTCCAAAAATGATTTAGATTGTGGGTCGATTATAGAAAACTGAACGGAATTTCTACAAATGAGGTCAGAAAAGTATTCTGATGATGAAATATTGAAACTCGTCGCGTAAAATCAATAAATTAATTGCAAACTTTCATTTTACACATATTGAAAAAATTTGTAAAAAAAACAATCGAAAATTAATTAAATTGCTTATTTTACTATTTTTATGCAATAAGCATCATGATTCCACGATTATTTTTCAAAAATATTTTTATTTTAACATCATTTTTTGAAAGTCGGTCGAATTTGCAAATTACCAAAAATGATTTAGATTGTGTGTCGATTATAGAAAACTGAACGGAATTTCGACAAATGAGGTCAGAAAAGTATTCTTATGATGAAATATTGAAACTCGTCGCGTAAAATCAATAAATTAATTGCAAACTTTCATTTGTGCATCTATTGAAAAAAATTGTAATTTTTTTAAAATTTATAAAAAAAACGATCGAAAAGTAATTAAATGGCTTATTTTACTATTATTATGCAATAAGCATCACGATTCCACAATTATTTTTCAAAAATAATTTTATTTTAACATCATTTTTTGAAAGTCGGTAGTATTTGCAACAGTCAATCCAAAAACTAAATTTTCATTTTTGAAAATATTTTAACCCAATTTACATCATAAATATATTTTCTTAAACATCAAACGTAAAAAAAAAAAAAAAAAAAAAAAAAAAAAAAAAAAAAATTTTTTTTTTTTTTTTTTTTTTTTTTTTTTTTTACGTTTAAATTTTTTATAAGATAATTTCATTTAATAAAATATATATTTATGATATTGATAAGACAAGTTAAATTTTCAAAATGACTTAGACTGTGCGTCGATTATAGGAAAATTTAACTAAATTTTCGGAAAAATAATGTAAAAATAGTATTTTTTGAAATTTAATTAAGGTATTTATTTTTTACTACGATAATTCTAATATTTTAATGCTTGTATGCTGGGTGGTGGGGATCTCGACGGAGATCTAGATCTCGATCGAGACCTCGACCGATCTCTGTAAAAATCCGAATCGTTGAGGCCGGTGTAATCCAAATCGGAATAATAGAGTTCGGAGTCTGAATAATCGAGGTCGTGTAATCGCTCAAACTCTTCTAAATGTTTCAGACTCATCATCTTTCCGATATCTTTTCTAGTAAACCGTTTTTTACAAGACGGACAAGGCGGTAAAATGGATACGTTTGGGTTTTTATTCTTAGAATCTTTATCGGAAGCCTTTTTTTTCGAAGCGTTCCGTTTTCGTTGATTATATAATCGATTGGCGCATTTCGAATGGAAACGATGTCTACATTCGGCAGTAAATAAATTTCCTTTCTTACCCCGACAAACCGTACATTTATATTTCATACTTTTTTTTTAAAACTGCGACGTCTAGATTGGGAAGGAGATTTTTTAAAACCCTATCGCTATCGGAACCCGGCGAGTCGAGTTCTCGTTCCCGTCATACGACTTATTCTTCGGACATCATTTCTGGTGAAGTACCTATTACGGGTTGGACATTGAGGCAAAGATAGATTTTTTTTGGAATTTTTCTTAAGAGTTGATCGTTTTATTTTTAAAAATATTATAAATAAAATAACTTAAAAGTATTTTATTATTTTTACCCTATAAATTTCAAAGTTCCACGATAACTTTTCAAAAATAATTTTATTTCGACCATTGCTTTCGAAAGTAGGTTGAATTTGCAGCAATCAACACAAAAGGTAAATCTTTAGTTTTGAAAATTTACTCAATCCGATCAGCATTATAAATATATTTTCTTGAACATCAAACATTTAAAAAAAAAAAAAAAAAAAAAAAAAAAAAATTTTTTTTTTTTTTTTTTTTTTTTTTTTTTTTTTTTAAGGATTTAGATTATTTAAGAATCTTTTCGATTCGGTCCAAGATGTAGATGTTTTCATTTTTTGAAATTAATTAATTACTAATTAATTAGTTATTAATTAGTGATTAATTTTTAAAAATGAAAACATCTACATCTCGGATCAAAATGAAAAGAATCTTTTATAATCTTAAATCTTAAATCCTTAAAAAAAAAAAAAAAAAAAAAAAAAAAAAAAGTTTTTTTTTTTTTTTTTTTTTTTTTGTTTAAGGATTGAAGATTATAAAAGATTCTTTTCATTTTGATCCGAGATGTAGATGTTTTCATTTTTGAAAATTAATTAATTATTAATTACGAATTAATCACTAATTAATTAATTAATTAGTGATTAATTTTCAAAAATGAAAACATCTACATCTCGGACCGAATCGAAAAGAATCTTTTATAATCTTAAATCTTTAAAGGAAAAAAAAAAAAAAAAAAAAAAAAATTTTTTTTTTTTTTTTTTTTTTTTTTTTTTTTTTTTTTCTTTAAAGATTTAAGATTATAAAAGATTCTTTTCGATTCGGTCCGAGATGTAGATGTTTTCATTTTTGAAAATTAATCACTAATTAATTAATTAACTATTAATTAATTAATAATTAATTAATTTTCAAAAAATAAAAACATCTACATTAAAAAAAAAAAAAAAAAAAAAAATATATATATATATATATATATATTTTTTTTTTTTTTTTTTTTTTTTTTTTTTTATATATAAAGACAATTTTTTTTTTTTTTCTTGATATAAAATATATATAAGACAAATTCATTTAAAAAAATATTTAATTTATAAAAAAGATATATAAAAATACATAAATAATTAAAATGGTATTTTTTTCATCTTTCAAAAAATTATTTATATAGTCATAGTCGTCTCGAAATGAATGCACGACATTTTTTCATCTTCTTCCAAAAAATTATTTATATAATCATAATCTTCTTCAAATGGATGCAAATATAAAATATAATTGTCATTGTTTTCGTTTGACGCTTCGTTAGGTGAAACATTTTCTTCTTTCATTTTCGAAATATGCTTAGTCTCATCGTCATCGATTTTAGGAATTTTATAATTTTTTAACCATCGTCTATCGGTTTCGGCACGTCGATTTATTTTTTTGTTTGACGATTTATGTTCACCGGAGAAAAATTTTTCTTTTTTCAAAGTCTGAGGTTTTTTTTGAATTGTTTCCAATTTTATATTTTCGACAATTTTCTTTTTCGCGTCTTTTTCACCCAATCGATTCATTTTTCTCTTTGATGATTTAGATTCCCTCGTAGAAAGATTTTCTTTTTTCGTTTCCGATACAAGTTTAGTTTTTACACATTCGACGGGTTCCTTTTTAATCTTTTCCGATTTAATACATTCGGCAGGTTCCGTCTTAATCTTTTCCAATTTCGTACATTCGACGGGTCCCGTCTTAATCTTTTCCGATTTAATACATTCGGCGGGTTCCTTCTTAATTTTTTTCAATTTAATACATTCGGCAGGTTCTTTTTTCACGATCGGTTGCGGAGAAGGCAATTTTTTCAAATGTTTTTGTTTCGCCGCTTTCCATAATTCGACCGACGGTGCGATAAACGGTTCGTTTTTCATTTTTTTAGACTCTTCGACGGCAGTCAGAGGCTTTATCATTTTTCTTTTTTCGGCTTTCTTTTTTTTCTCGATTTTTGAAACTCGAGCACAGAGAACAAAAGATTTTTCATTTTTAAATTCTTTCGAAGTCGTCAGAGAGGATTTCGAACGATCGCGACATTCTTTTTTTGAATCGGAAGGGTCGCTTTTCGATGACAGAGACGACTTTGAAAAATTTTTCTTTTCATCCGTAGATTCGGGGTCGGCAGAAATTTCGACCGTTTTTTCATCTTTGAAAGTCGAAACATTTTTTTCTTCATTTTTGACATTTTCCAAAATTAAACTCTTTTTTTCTTCATTCTGTATATTTTCGGAGATTAAAGTATTTTTTTCTTCATTCTGTATATTTTCAGAGATTAAACTATTTTTTTCTTCATTCTGTATATTTTCGGAGATTGTTTCTTCGTACTTTACATTTTCCAAGATTAAACTCGAAGGAGGTGTTTCGACGAGAGGAGATGAAAAATCCATGTTTTCTTCATCTTGCGGAAACGGGGTAGCCGCATAATCAAATTCCAAATAATAATACGGGGAAAGTGGTGCTCTCGGCGTCGATGGTTCGTAATTATAATCGACTCTTTCGACTTTGGGAGTTTCTAAAGAAATATATTCTTGATCGACCATCGCGAGAAAGACTCGCAAACAAAGTGAAACGATTGTGAAATGCGAACCCCCCTTATATATAGGTTGGGAAAAATAATCTTATCTCGAAAATATTTTAAGAATCGTGTCAAAAGTTCAAACGAGTCGCGAGGTCAGCTTTTTCTCACACCCTAAAAGAATGTTCTGGAAGGAAAAAAAAACCGACACGATCGAGGTCACATCTTATCGCGTGTGTCGAAAATAACCATTTCAAAGTTTTCAAAACGAGTCACACCCTAAAAGAATGTTCTAGAAGGAAAAAACGACCTCGAGGTTATCTTATCGCGCATTTCAAAATCACGCGTTTCATAACATGTCGTTCTAAAGGTCATTCTCGAATCGTATAAATAGGGTGGAATTTTTCGACTCGATTTCATACTGCTCGTTGCTACCGTCGGTGTCGCCTATTACTTTTTTTTTCAGTCGATAGCAGCCTAGGAAAAAAAAACTTTGTTTTTTTTTTCATAATGTCTTCGAATTTTCGACTTGAATTTCTCAACAAAACTAAATCCTCTTCGAATTTTCAACCGGGTCATGTCTTTCCCAAAACCGAAATATTTCCAAATTTTCTATCTTCGAATGTACGAAAAATAACTTATCCCGAAAAAAATTTTAAATATATCTTGAATAAATTCGCCGTTCACGTATTCGTTTTATTTATGAACATTGACCACGTGATCAGCTTTAGTAAACGCTCCATGAATGAAAGATTCATGCAGAACGTCATTCAAATCGGCAAAGAATGTCAAACTTTTCGAGAATTTTTTCCAGAATGCATCAATTGGACGCAAATCATCAGGAGATATAAAATTCCTCCCACGAATTCCTCGAGGATCAACGCGGACACTCGACTCGGTTTTTATTTCAAAAATTGTTTTCTGGTGAAAGCTTATTTCACTTTCGGACAACGGACGGTCGAAAAAGACACTTGTCACATCCTACAAGTTTTGAACGTTCCTTTGTTGTTTTACCTCAACGAATCTCCGAAATTGAGTAAAAAAGATAAACTTTTTCCAGTCGATTCCATATTGGAGTACGATCGACTCATCTTGTCTCCCAATACCTGTTTTGAAATCCCGGCCGGTACCACGTATGTTCTTTTCACGACGCAAAAATGTTTTTTCAGTTTAGACGTTGTGAGAAAGGGTACGAAATTACCTTTCGATTGCGTGAATCCTTTGGAGGCTCGAGTGAGAAAATTAGAAAGACTTTGCGATTTGCCACCCATGACGCCTCACATAAGCGAAGAAAATCAAAATATCGATAATTGTAACATGCCCGAAGCGAAACGGCCACGAACGGAGGATCCTCGAGAATTATTGCACGAAACTCATCCCGAATATTTCATGTCTCCGGAAGAAAATACCAACGCATCGGTGCCGCAAACACAACTGACATTTTATTTGGTACCTTCTCAACCGACATTGCCTTCTGTTCGACCGGAAGAAACGCTCCAAGCTCCACCACCTCAAAGACATTTCCCACTGCCTATATTGAATCGCGAAATCATCGTGAGTTCGCCCGATTTTGTAAAATATTATGAGAAATTAAAAAACCATACGTATTTTCAAAATCCGCCGTGGAAACTATTACCCGATGATTTTATTTCACCCGAACGGGACGATATTCGACCTTTGGATTTGAGTGTCCGATCCATGGAAAACGAATCGGCACCTTCGTCGCCTCGATTGCAAAATGAAAATTTATCCGTTTCTTCCATAGAAGAATCGTCGCCGCGACGAGATCTTTCTCAAGATGAAAATTTTTCGCTCTCTTCTGCACGACCGTCTCCCGAATCGTCTCAAAATAATGTATCGGAAGAGAAAAAATTCTATAATGACGTCGATGAAATTATATATAGTCAGCAAAAGACAGAGTTGGAAAATGAGTATCGCAATAACGAAATGATATATGATCGGCAAATTACAGAGTTTGAAAACGAGTACGGTAATAACGACTATATATATAATCGGCAAAGCACATATTTGGAAAATCAGTTGATAAATATATGCGAGAAAATAGAAAATGGCTCGGGTCATCAAACGGCAGAATTGGAAAATAATTTAAACGATTTCGAACTAATTTTTTAATTTTTTTTTTTTTTTTTTTTTAAATTAAAATATAAATTAGGTAAATGGTAATTTGGTTCATGTATCGATTTTTCTAACATTTGATGCTATTTAAAATTTAAAAATATAAAGTTTTTTGAACTACAATACAAAATTGTCAAAAATTTAAAATTTAATTATATATAAATATATTTGATTTTTTTCTTACATATAATCTAAAATGTTTTGTCAAAATTATTTTTTTAAATTTAAAATAGAAGAATCTTTAAAAATAAAATAAAATTTTCTTTTGAGTTTGATTTTTTTTAAAAAGTTATTTCAATTTAGCGAATACTTTATAATTTCAATATCCATAAAAAAATCATAAAATTTAAAAAGATTTCGTGTTAAAGATTTAAAATTAGCAATTTTGTTATTTTAAATTATTTGATGTAACATTTAAACCGATAATTTTATCACGACATGATAAAAATACTGAAATAGATGAAAAACAAACCACTTGAAAAAGTTCATGGGAAATTCTAGAAAAATTATAAAAAGAAATATTTATCTTATCGCTATTTGATAATATATTCGAGTAGGTCGAAAAACAAACCACTTCAAAAAGTTTATCGAAATTCTAGAAGTTAAAAATAATATTATCTTATCGCGCCACTTCAAAAAGCTTATGGGAAAAGTCTAGAAGAATTCTTAATGTTTTGTAAGAGACGTCAAAATATTATTTTCTCGCCTTTATCCCGAAAGAATCCTTGACATGAGGTCAAGTGTCTCCTAAAATTTTCAAGATATCATCTGATATCTACACGATAAAAATTGTTTTGCTCGGCCTGAATATAAACTTTCCCAGAGAAATTCGAGTGGTTTCTTATCATTCCTTCGAGAAAAAACTCGTTTCTCAACCTGTTTTTTTCCCCCGTGGGTCAAGTGCTCGTTGACCTCGTTTTTCCGATATGAAACGGCCGAGCAGTATATATAGAGAGGCTTTTCCGTTTTCTCATTCAGTTTCTTTGCTTTCTCTCCGTAACATCAACACGATGGAGTGCCCGATTTGTCTGGAAATTATCGACGAAGAAAATAAATTTATATTGCGGCGATGTTCTCATGAATATCACAAGTCCTGTTTACGAGAATGCTTTAAATATGTGCACGATAATCGACAGGCGAAATGTTCGATGTGCAGAGAGCCTATTTTCTTCGAAGGGCTCGAAGAAAAGTTGGGACTTCCGCCTCGGACCAGCCATTCCGAGGACGAGGAATATTCCGGAAGTCCCGACTTGCCTCTCAGTTTCATCAGAAGATATTTTCCGAATCGGTTATCTGACGATGCCTCGTCTGCCGCCGCTTCGTCTGCCGCCGCTTCGCCTGCCGATGCCTCACCTGCCGATGCCTCACCTGCCGATGCCTCCCCTGCCGATGCCTCGTTTGCCGATGCCTCATTTGCCGTCACTTCACCTGTCCATCCCTCATCCACTGCTGCCTCATCTTTCCATCCATCAACTTATCATCAACAAGAGACTTTCACATCTTCCCATGCCTCAGCTTACCATACCTCAACTTCCCGTGCATCGACTTCCCATCGACATAATTTGCCTCCGAGACGAAGAAATGTAAGTCACAATAATTTTTCAAAAGTTAAAAAATTATCTCTAAAAGTTAAAAAAAATTTGGAAAAATCTTTGGTTAATTTCAATAGTTCAGGACAAGATATTGAAAAAATGATGAGATTATCTTCTTCTTTTGTTTTAACTTATAAACTAGATAAATTATATGAGAGTTACCAACGCTTACAAAATGAGCAATCTAAATTTTTAAGAGAATTTGTAGAAAATATTGACTTGTAAAAACTTAATTTTTTACAAGTCAATATTTTCTATAAATCATAAATATATCCGAGTTAAATTTATTAAATTTTTATACCATTGATTCGCGAAATAATTAAATTTTCTTTATTTTTTTTTAAATTATAAATATATTCAAGTTAAGTTCTTAATTTTTTTTTTAATTGTAATTATAATTTAATATTATATAAGTAGCCAGACTTACATTTCTTCTTCTTTTCAAAAAAAATTGCATCTCATGTGTTATATATTGTAAATATTATTTATTTTGTACATAAAAATTTCATCACATGTGTATATAAACTGTAAAATTTTGTAAATAAATTTTTTTATTGTTACTATATTTTTGTTTGTTTTTCTTCTTGTATTTTTAAAGTCTTTTAATATATCTTAATAACAATTTTTTATAGCTTGAAGCTATAAAAGTAAAGTTATTAAAAGTAAAAAAATGGGGTCGGACAAGGTATTGTTAGCCATTCGGTTAACAATACCTTGTCCGGCCCCATTTTTTTACGTTAAATTTTTTACCAATATTGAAAAAAAAATGTTTTTTCACTTGAAACTTTTCATTTAAAAAAATAAATCTTTATCCATAAAAATCTAGAATTAAAAATTTAAAAAAAATTCTTATATTGAGTAAATAATTTAACATTTTATGATATCATATTTTTAAAATCATCTCGAAAATTTTTGAATTATATATATTTATTATGATCCATTTTAGAATGACACTATAAAAAATATAAGTATTTTTATTTTTCAGAATCATCCCGAAAAATTTTTAAATTATAAATATTTACTATTGTCCATTTCAGAATGGCGATATAAAAAATAATGTATTAAGTAAAAATCTATTTGTCCAAATCATCCCGTAAATTTTTTAATTACATATATTTACTATTGTCCATTTCAGAATGGCAATATAAAAAATAATATATTAAGTAAAATCCTTTGCATTTCTATTTGTCCGAAAAATTTTTTAATTATATATATTTACTATTGTCCATTTCAGAATGGCAATATAAAAAATAATGTATTAAGTAAAAATCTATTTGTCTAAATCATCAAATCATCTCGTAAATTTTTTAATTATATATATTTACTATTGTCCATTTCAGAATGGCAATATAAAAAATAATATATTAATTAAAATCCTTTGCATTTCTATTTATCCGAATCATCTCAAAAAATTTTTAATTATATATATTTACTATTATCCATTTCAGAATGGCAATATAAAAAATAATGTATTAAGTAAAAATCTTTTCCATTTCTATTTGTCCGAGTCATCTCAAAAAAATTTTAATTATATATATTTACTATTGTCCATTTCAGAATGGCAATATAAAAAATAATGTATTAAGTAAAAATCTATTTGTCTAAATCATCAAATCATCTCGTAAATTTTTTAATTATATATATTTACTATTGTCCATTTCAGAATGGCAATATAAAAAATAATATATTAAGTAAAATCCTTTGCATTTCTATTTATCCGAATCATCTCAAAAAATTTTTAATTATATATATTTACTATTGTCCATTTCAGAATGGCAATATAAAAAATAATGTATTAAGTAAAAATCTTTTCCATTTCTATTTGTCCGAGTCATCTCAAAAAAATTTTAATTATATATATTTACTATTGTCCATTTCAGAATGGCAATATAAAAAATTAATGTATTAAGTAAAATCCTTTGCATTTCTATTTGTCCGAATCATCTCAAAAAAATTAAAAAATAATGTATTAAGTAAAAATCTTTTGCATTTCTATTTGTCCGAGTCATCTCAAAAAAATTTTAATTATATATATTTACTATTGTCCATTTCAGAATGGCAATATAAAAAATAATGTATTAAGTAAAATCCTTTGCATTTCTATTTGTCCGGTTTCCTGGTGAACTCGCAAATTTTTCAGCAGCCTCGATCGTCAAATATTTTATTAGAAATCTTTAATATGCTTAAACTTACGATTGTTATCGCTAAATTAGGATATTGTTCTCGAAATGTCTAAAAACATTTTAGCGTTTCCCGGTAAACTCGCAAATTTTTCAGCAGCCTCGATCGTCAAATATTTTGTCGTATATAAGTTCATTG
Source organism: Salticus scenicus (assembly GCA_963930645.1). Classification (NCBI taxonomy): domain Eukaryota; kingdom Metazoa; phylum Arthropoda; class Arachnida; order Araneae; family Salticidae; genus Salticus; species Salticus scenicus. The sequence continues at coordinate 85,888,964 of OZ005654.1, read as the reverse complement.
TTTGGTCCGTGGACAGATAACTCAAAAAAATTTTAATTATATATATTTACTATTGTATTTTCAAAACAATGGTCCGTTTTAGAATGATTTTTCCTGTGAAAATCTTTCCTCATCAGGTGGAAATCTATCTTTTCAGTCAAATATAAATATATTTGGATCTTTGATAACCTGCTTTTCCTCATAATAAATGCATCTGATCCTATCAATGTCATAAATATATATATTCTTTAACATCCAATAAACATTAAAAAAAAAAAAAAAAAAAAAAAAAAAAAAAAAAAAATTTTTTTTTTTTTTTTTTTTTTTATTATTTGAAAAATATTTTTTTAAATATTTTTTTTAAATATTTTTTATTAAATATATAATTGTTTCTATTTTTGAAAATTATTGATTAATTGATTAATTGTTAATTAATTTTCAAAATGAAAACTACATTTTTGACTCGAATGAAATTTGTTTTTTTAAATCTTTTATAATTATTTATTTTTATTTTTATATATTATTTATAATTTCAATATTGATAAAATAAATAGAATTTTCAAAAAATTAAAAATTCTTACTTTGAGTTTTCGAAAATTAACACACAGTCTAAGTTATCATTTCTAAATATATTTATCTGAAACTATCAATATCGTAAATATATATTTCCTTCAAAAATTAAAAAAAAAAAAAAAAAAAAAAAAAAAAAAAAAATTTTTTTTTTTTTTTTTTTTTTTTTTTTTTTTTTTTTAATTTTGGTTAGAAATTATTTTTAAAAATTAATTTATTATTTCGAGTCCAAGATTTAATCATATTTATTTTTGCAAACTAATTAATTATTAATTAATAAATAAATAATATTTTTCTATGATTCATTTTAAAATAATTTAATTATAAAAAATATTTTAATGATTATAAAAAATTGTTTAATTATATTATTTTCTATAGTTCATTTTAAAATGACGACTCATTAAAAGTCTAAGATGTGGTGAAATTTGAAATATCGAGATGTTATCTCAAATATAAAAATTCTAATTACATATTGTATTTTCTAAGTTATATTTTTCCATGTCAATATAAATATATGACAAAGAAAAGTGTTCAGTGAAATATTTCAAAACGTTTTTACTGGTGATAATCATAGACTTATGACCTGATAGTCATAGATTTTCCACCTGAAGATGAAAAGTTTTCACCTGATGAGCAATTTTTCAAAAAATGAATTAGAAAACTTAGTTGATCTTCTGTGATAATCATAGACTTATGACCTGATATTCATAGATTTTCCACCTTTCACCTGATGAGCAATTTTTCAAAAAATGAATTAGAAAACTTAGTTGATCTTCTGTGATAATCATAGACTTATGACCTGATAGTCATAGATTTTCCACCTGAAGATGAAAAGTTTTCACCTGATGAGCAATTTTTCAAAAAAAAATTAGAAAACTTAGTTGATCTTCTGTGATAATCATAGACTTATGACCTGATATTCATAGATTTTCCACCTTTCACCTGATGAGCAATTTTTCAAAAAATGAATTAGAAAACTTAGTTGATCTTCTGTGATAATCATAGACTTATGACCTGATAGTCATAGATTTTCCACCTGAAGATGAAAAGTTTTCACCTGATGAGCAATTTTTCAAAAAAAAAATTAGAAAACTTAGTTGATCCTCTGAAAGAACAAATGAAAATACATCGCTGAATTATTTATAACGAACCGATATCTATATTGCCAAGAAAATACCGTCCGCATTCTATTTATCCGATTCATAACTGAGTAAAAGAACCGGATCAATGTCTATGTTTAATGCATCATCTATATTGCCAAGAAAATACCAAAGGACAGATAATTCATGTTATGTAATATTTTGTCGATAAAAATTATTCGAAACTTTGTAAGTTTTTACAAGAGTAGAAAATTTCATATTCTTAGCCGGATCAATGTCTATGTTTAATGCATCATCTATATTGCCAAGAAAATACCAAAGGACAGATAATTCATGTTATGTAATATTTTGTTGATAAAAATTATTCGAAACTTTGTAAGTTTTTACAAGAGTAGAAAATTTCATATTCTTAGCCGGATCAATGTCTATGTTTAATGCATCGTCCATATTGCCAAGAAAATACTAAAATTAAAATACTACGATGTTATGTAATATTTTGTCGATAAAAATTATTCGAAACTTTGTAAGTTTTTACAAGAGTAGAAAATTTTATATTCTGAGCCGGATCAATGTCTATGTTTAATGCATCATCTATATTGCCAAGAAAATACCAAAGGACAGATAATTAATGTTATGTAATATTTTGTCGATAAAAATTATTCAAAACTTTGTAAGTTTTTACAAGAGTAGAAAATTTCATATTCTGAGCCGGATCAATGTCTATGTTTAATGCATCGTCTATATTGCCAAGAAAATACCAAAATTAAAATACTACAACAAATATGAACAGGAAAAATATTTCCCTTCCCACGAAATAATAAATATGTCATTTCAGATGAAATATATATTGTTGCAGAATTTCCTAGTCCTTTTAATAGATTTTAATAAAAAATCTTTCAAATATCGATTTTTTGCCGATTCATACAATCAATGTACGATCGATGGAAAAATTATTGTTGCAGAATAATAATATTATTAATTAATAATTATTATTACCAATTAATTATTTATCTCATTATTTTTTCAAATTTATAAAACCAATATTGTTTTTTTTTTATAATTTTAATAAATTATAATCCGGGACTCGAACCCAGAACTTCAACTATAATTTTTTATAGGGGGTCGAGTGCTTTAATAATTTTTCCGTCGACTGTCAGAGAAGGCTTTGCTACCACAAAATAATACATACACCTGAATTTACGGTACCTAGCAATACTTTTCATTTTAACATTAAGTGTCCCAAATAATTTTGGATTACGAAAATGGAAAATATTTTGCAAGATAAAGCCAATTTTTTAACTGCGAGCTTTAAAACTAAAGCGTAAATCGACTCTGTGAAAACTCTAAACTTGGGAAGAGGACTTTTCTGTATAACGGCGTTCAGGGGGGGTTCACTAGTCGGCCACACTCATACTGCAACAATTTATATTTTTTCGCGACAATGGAAAATCCGTTTTATTTTAGAAATATAATTTTATATCTTTTTTCTAAATCATAACCTTTAAAATTTTTCAGTAAGAATGATTCATCATACACCGAGGCCAATCAAAACGATAAGACTATTTTCAAATTGTTATAATAATTGTTTTCACTTTTCATAAACATAATTGTTTAAAGCGAAAGAAAAATATTTTTTATAACATGCCGGAGGAAATCTAAACATTTATATAATTATATAAATAATTTAAAAAAAAAAAAAATTTTTTTTTTTTTTTTTTTTTTTTTTTTTTTCTCCTCAGAAAACATTTTCGAAAATTGAAATTTCATTCGAGTCCAAGATGCAATCGTTTTCATTTTTTAAGAATAATTAATTAATCGATGATTGGTTAATTAACAAATTAATTAATTTTTAAAAATGAAAACAACTACATCTTAACCTCGAAGAAAAATTCAATTATCGAAAATCTTTTCTGAAAAAAAAAAAAAAAAAAAAAAAAAATTTTTTTTTTTTTTTTTTTTTTTTTTTTTAATTTATTTACCAGTCAGAAAAGATTTTCGAAAATTTTAAAAATTAATTAATTTATTAATCGATTGCATTTTCTTTTTCTAAACTATTATTTGTATTTTTCAAACATGCATTTTCTTTTACTAAATTATTATTTGCATTTTTTAAGTTGAACATTTCAGTCACTAAATTTTCGACTTGTCCTTTTAAATTTTCAATATCGGATTCTAGTTTCCAATTTCTTTCTATGATAGGTCTGGCGATTCTTAAAATTGTCTGGTCACGCGGTCTCGGCGTCCACATTTCGTCCTGTACGATTTCGTAAAAACAATTACCTCTCTCAGCCTGTTTCTTTAACCAAACCTCGTCGTCTAGGTTTACAATTTCATAACACGTTTCGAAATATAATTTTCGGTTATTCATTAAATAACAAAAATGATCAGTTTTCTTTTCTGTAGGTATAAATTTCTTATCTAACGGTAAAACCAATCCGCCGGTAAAATTATAAAAATCTCTAATCCTTTGCTGATAACTCAGACCTTTACGAATCAAAGGACTTGTCACCAACTGATCCGGCGAAATATTTTGAAAAATGTCCTGATACATTTGTTCGACAATACCACCGTCCCATTGTAAAGCCAGAGGTAGTCGAAAATCGATCGGTAATGTCGTAAAAATATAAAAATGTTTCATTTCAAAAGGATCCCTTCTATTTTTCTTACCATTTTCCATAAAATTACAACTCGATCGCCTCATACTCAAATAACCCAATGTATTGACAAAGTGCATGGGCCCCTCGAATCGTTTTATCTTTTTCGACAAGAAATTTTTATAAGGTTTTTCTTTGGGTTTCACTTTAGGCCAAATATTTTTTTCGAAATAACCTTTCGGCGAAGAAACGACGATCATGTGTCGGTGTTGTCGATGCCAAGGTAAAATATCTTTGCCGCCGTCGCACCAGCAAGAAAAAGGTAAAATTTTGACACATTCTTCATTTTCCATAGCTCGAATAAAACTCTCAAAAGCCACAGCTTTGACCATTACTTGAAGCCAATCAGCTTCAAAATCTTTCGTCTCGCAATATTTTCGAACGCAGGTGGCAGCGAAATTTAAATTTTGATCTCTGAAATAAACGACTTTATTCTTTTCGCCCTCGTCGAAATACATCAGAGATAAATGTTCGAATGATTCTTTTGGCAAACGATTACGGATATCCTCATCGTTATTGAAAAAATACATCGATACGCACAAAAGATCAATATTTAAAAGTTTTAATTTTTTTAATTCTTGAAAAGATGATGAAGGTAAAGGTTCATGAGTTAGATTCACCAATACTGTAGCGGGTTTCGCCACCTTGGAATCAGTTGTGTTTACAGCTATGAAATTTTTAAAACAAAACAATAAATGATCCGTATGACAAAATTTCTTCTTAGGTTTCCATTTCACAGCTCCCAGACACCACACACAGCAAATCTCAGGATTTAGTTCACGTTTATGTTTTTTCAAACAATGCTTTTCAAAATCTTTCGGTAAGAACGATTCTTTACATAGAGGACAATCAAAACGATAAGACTTTCTTTTCAAATAAGTATAATAATTGTTTAATCTTAATTTGCTATCGAGAACCATATTGGTTCAAAGACAGAACAAAATTGATTTTTTGAAAAGAATAAATATTTATATATCATTTCATGCATAAAACAATTTAAAAAAAAAAAAAAAAAAAAAAAAAAAAAAAATTTTTTTTTTTTTTTTTTTTTTTTTTTTTCATATTTTTGCCAGACAAGATTAATTTTTATTTGAGTCGTTTCCATTTTTGAAAATTAATTAATTTGTTAATGATTACTTAAGTAACAAATTAATTAATTTTCAAAAATGAAAACGACTTTATCTTGGACTCGAAAGAAATTCAATTTTCAAAAATCTTTTCTAACAGACAAAAAATCTATTTATTTATTTATTTTTTTAGGAAAAAAATTACATTGTTTTCAACTTATCCTCTAGTGTTGTTACATGTTGTTCTAATTTTGCAATATAATCTTCTTGCTCTTGAAATTTTCCTTGAAATTTTTTTATACAATCATCCCGTATTCGTAATTTTTCCTCAAGTTGTTTTATATAATCGTCTTTCTGTCGTAATTTTTCTTCCAGTTGTCGTAATTTTTCTTCCAAAATTTTAATATGTGTGTTTTGTTCTTGGACTTGATTGATTAATCTTTCATTTTCCGTTCTCAGTCGACAATTTTCCGCCTTCAACTCCGCTATTGAATTCTCATACAATTGATATATTTTTGCTTGACTGTTTTTATTTTCCTTTTTCAAAGATGCAATTTCCTTTTTCAAATACGCATTTTCATTTTTCAAATACGCATTTTCATTTTTCAAACATGCATTTTCTTTTTCTAAACCATTATTTGCATTTTTAAAATTGGACATTTCAGTCATTAAATTATTGACTTGTCCTTTTAAAATTTCAATGTCGGATTCCAATTTCCAATTTCTCTCTACGATCGGTCTGGCAATTCTCAAAATTGTCTGGTCGCGCGGTCTCGGCGTCCACACTTCGTCCCGTACGATTTCGTAAAAACAATTTCCTCCTTCGGCTTGCTTCTTTAACCAAACCTCGTCGTCCAGGTTTACATTTTCAGAATCCATTTCGAAATATAATTTTCGACCCTCCGTCAAATAACAAAAATGATTCGTTTTCTTGTCCGTAGGTACGAATTTCTTATCCAACGGTAAAACCAATCCGCCTCGAAAACCATAAAAATCTCTAATCCTCTGTCGATAAGTCTGACCTTTACGAATCAGGGGACCTTTCACCAACTGATCCGGCGAAATATTTTGGAAAATTTCTTGATACATTTGTTCGAAAATACCCCCGTCCCATTGCAAGGCCAGAGGTAATCGAAAATCGATCGGTAACGTCTCAAAAATATAAAAATGTTTATTTTCCAAAGGACCCTTTTTCATTTTCGTACCGTCTTTCATGAAATTACATCTCGATCGCCTCTTGCTCAAATACCCCAACGTATTGACGAAGTGCATGGGACCCTCGAATCGTTTTAATTTTTTCGACATGAAATTTTTGTAAGGCTTATCTTTGGGTTTCACGTGAGGCCAAATGTTATTTTCGAAATAACCTTTCGGCGAAGAGACGACGATCATGTGTCGGTGTTGCCGATGCCAAGGTAAAACATCTTTGCCGCCGTCGCACCAGCATGAAAAAGGTAAAATGCCGACATCTCCTTCGCCCTCCCATTCTTCATTTTCCATGACTCGAAGAAAACTTTCAAAAGCCACGGCTTTGACCATCACTTGAAACCAATCCGCTCCGAAATCTTTCGTCTCGCAATATTTTCGAACGCAGGTGGCGGCCAGATTTAAATTTTCGTCTCTGAAATAAACGACCTTATTCTTTTCGCCCTCGAAACGCCTGATACAAAAATGTTCGAATGCTGCCTTTGACAAAAGATTACGGATACTTTCATCGTGATTGAAAAGAAATCTCGAAACGCATAAAAAATCAGTGTTTAAAAACTTCAAATTTTCCATTTCTTGAAAAGAGGATGTCGGTTCATCGGTAGAATTCGTCGATACTGTAGCGGGTTTAGCCACCTTGGAATTCATTTTATTTGCAGCAATAAAATTTCTAAAGCAAGCCAATAAATGATCCGTATGACGATATTTCTTCTTAGGTTCCCATGTCACAGCTCCCAGACACCACACGCAGCCAATTTTAGGATTAATATCACGTTTATGTTTTTTCAAACAATGCTTTTCAAAATCTTTCGGTAAGAACGATCCTTTACAAAGAGGACAATCGAAACAGTAAGGTTTTAATTTCAAAATTTTGCGATAATGGCTTAATTTTTTTTGACTTTCTAGCACCATAATCATTCAAAGCCAGAAAAAAATTATTTATGAAAAGAGTTTCAGTTAAAAATAAATATCTATATATCTTTTCAAACATGAAAAAAAAAAAAAAAAAAAAAAATTTTTTTTTTTTTTTTTTAATTTAACTTGATATTATCAACAAACTTATTGGTAGATTAACAGAAAATCATGAAAATATTTGATTAAATCAAATATTCACATATAGAGGGTACCCCATGTAAGCCCAATAATCGGCGACTCTTTCAAGTTTTGGAGAGAAAAGATTTTTGAAAATTTAATTTTCCTTCGATCCAAGATGTGGTCGTTTTCATTTTTGAAAAATTAACTATTAATTAATAGTTAATTAATAGTTAATTAATAGTTAATTAATAGTTAATGATTTTAATTTTAATTTTATTTTTTATAAAAAAACTGCATTTTTTAAATATTGTATGATATATAACTAATGACTATTAAACAAATTACAAGTTAACATATTTTTATTTTAAACCAATATTGGTAATACATCAAATATAAAAAAATGGGTCGAACAAGGCATCGTTAAAGGTTAAAACGTAAAGAGACAAAAGTCTTTTTTAACCTTTAACGATACCTTGTTCGACCCATTTTTATCATTTATTTATTATTTTACAAAAATAATATTTACAATACAACATTATTATACAATATAATACAACATGCACATAAAAAAAATATATAATAATATTTACAAAAATCGTCATTATCAAATGTTCAATTTCATATTTTACACATCTAAAAATGGCCCTCTATCGAACATATAGGTTTCTTTGACACCATTATCCTTATCCAACAGTCTAAAATCAACTTGCATCTCTTCTGCCCAAATCGATTGCATGGGATACATGTATCTCTCTTCTTTCTGACATTCATCGCAGTTTCCATCGATGCACTCCATAGTAATCCCATTATTATAATATGAGCGTATCAAAAAATGTTCGTCGTAAGGATCATAAAAGTCTTTCAAAATAGTCGTTTCTCCTAAACTGTACTGTTCGGAATCCCAATACATTATTTTCGATTTATGATCGACTGCTAGAGTTTGACGGCCAGTCGTCAAAACATAATATGTTAAACTTTCAAAATTTTCAATGGGCCGATATTTTTCCGCAAATTCATTCTGGAAATACGATATTATGTCCGTCGTTTTCAAATTTTTCGAATACATTTGTTCTACGGGTTTTGTCATATCCCCGATGTTCAAATACGGAAAAGGCAAATAAGTATCGTCCGGATAGTATGGTTTGAAAAATCCAAAATGTCGTATGCATATAGCCATGTTTTTCAAATCCGTGTACACGTAGCACGGTTCGCTGTCTGGGTCGAGATACCATCCGTATTTGACCGTCCGAGTGATTTCTAAAAATTGACTTTCAAACGATGTCCATGCAGATGGATGGAATATCATGTTCTCCAATTCGGATATATGAGATAGTCCGTTAATTTTATCGAAGAACGAAACATATTTTTTCAAAATGTTTATCTTGACATCAAAAGGCAAGTTCAAAAACGGAAACGATTCTGTCATCTCGGTCATGGTCAGATTCCAACTTTTTCAAAAAAAATATCACACACACAAATTTTTTTTTTCTTCAAAGTAAAAGAAAAAAATATATTAACTTTTCAACTACACGCAGCAGCATAAAATGAAATACTGAATCGATCTGGGTCTCGTTCTTCCTTTTTATATGATTTAATCTCAAACTAAAACCTATTTTTTTTTCTCGTGTGCAAAAGAGTGATCTGATAACTTTCTGTGAAAAACATGTAACCTTTTAAACTTTTGACTTTTAAAAGGATCTGATAATATGAGATTACGATTTGACCTCAAAAAGAAATAAGATTAGATTTTTATCTTTCTGGGAAAAACATGCAACCTCTTAAACTCGAACCATTTCATCATGACCTGATATAGATTGAGCAATCTTTTTTCTCTCAAAGCACTTAAAGATACGAGGAAAACTCAAACCATTTTATCATGACGTTGATAGATTGGGGTTAAGCAATCTTTTTTCTCGAACCACTTAAAGATATCATGTTGATAGATTAGGGTTAAGCAATCTTTTTTTCCTCGAACCACTTAAAGATATGACCTGATTATTTTAAGCGTGAGAAACAGATAATGTATAAAAGAAAAAAATATTTTTTTTAAAGGAATGAGGTCAGATGATTATTTTTTTTTCGTAACCCGATTATCTAAACATTAATTTTTTTTTTCCTTTTTAATCTTCTATAATGTATTCCATATCTTTCAACTCTTCTCTTACTCGATCGCACATTTCCAACAAACAAGTTTGTTTTTTATTTTGATGATACAAAGCATAGTTTCGTACCTTTGTCCGAAAGTCTTTAACGATTTGAAATAATTGGTGAACGTCACTCTTTTCTTCGTCGTACATGTCTGAATTTATTAAGCCGAAATATTTATCGGTAACCCATAAAATATAAGAAAAACAATATTGAATCCACGATTTGGATAACCTACCCAAATGTAAAGATAAATATTTTGTATAATTTTCCAACAGTTTGAGAGCCAAAGGTATATTTAAATTGTCTAATAAAGCGGCATTTATTTTTTTCTGTAAACGGTCAAACATGAAAAGTTCAGATTCACCCGTGTTTTTCGCTTCACGTAAATATATTTTAATTTTAATTAAATGTTGTATAAACGCATTATAAGATTTTTGAGCCCACATCATTTCTTTTTCGTTAAATTCCATCGGTTTAGCATACGGATGTCTCAAAAACATATATCGGATAGCCAATGGAGAATAACCTTTTGAAATTAAATCATCGATAGTTATAAAATTTTTCAAACTTTTAGACATTTTTTTACCGGCAATTTGCAAATGTCCAGTATATAAACAAAAATGTACCCACGGGTCCTCATTAAAATAAATGCGACCCAAAGTTATTTCATTTTCATGATGAGGAAACATCAAATCGATTCCTCCCAAATGAATGTCTACGTATTTTCCAAAATATTTAGCGGCTAAAGCAGCACATTCCAAATGCCATCCCGGCATACTATACCGTTCCTTTCCGTCGCTATCGATCCAACGTTTCGATTTCCATAAAACAAAATCTCTCGGATTTTTTTTTCCTTTTTTGAGTTCGAGTTTATTATCTCGATTTTCTAAATTTGGAAAAACGCGTTTTTTTTCCAAACATTTACTGGAATCTAACAAAATATCGTTATCGGAAAAGTATATAAAATCTTTTAAACCCTTCGATACCAAATCGGACATAAACGAAAGATGTTCGGTAACCCTAGGTGTATAACACGGATACATAATATTTAACTCATTCATGGTTTCAAAAAATATTTTTTCATATTTTTTGGCAATTTCCAAACCTCCTTTTTCGATAATTTTATCATCCAAATCAGTTATATTCATTAGCATGCGTACCGAATAATTCAAATGATGAATGAGAAATCTTTGAAGACAATCCGCAAAAATATAGGTTCTTGCATGTCCCAAATGAGGTAGATCGTAAACGGTAGGACCGCAAACGTATAATCGAACGACGGAAGGGTCCTGAGATTGAAATATTTCTTTAGTATTTGTTAAAAAATTGAATAATTGAAATTGTTTATCCATGATGAATACCAAAATTTGTTTTTGCAATCTCTTTTAAAGAATATTTTGGGCTCAAAGAAACATTTAATTTAAAAAAAAAAAAAAAAAAAAAAAAATTTTTTTTTTTTTTTTTTTTTTTTTTTTTTTTTTGAGATAACAGGCAAGTTTTATTATACCAAGATTTTAAACATTAAATAATTAATACAACTATATCTTGGACTAAAAAAAAAAAAAAAAAAAAAAAAAAAAAAAAAAATTTTTTTTTTTTTTTTTTTTTTTAATTAGATTTTTCTTCAAGTCCAAGATATTGTTGTATTAATTATTTAATGTTTAAAATATTAGTATAATAAGACTTGCCTTTTGTCTCAAAAAATATTTTTTTAAATATAATATGACATATTAACCATAAAATATAAAAGAATAATTTTTTTAATAAGCGAATAAACATAGTTTTATTTTAAACTGATATCGATAATTTTTTCTAGACTCGATTAAACACCAATATTTTAAACTATCGTTACATGAATATTTATCTAGTTTTTTTTATAATTCAAAATAACGGATAAATTTTTCTTGTAAAAAAATTCGTGAATTTTCCTTTTAAAGTTTATTTTTCTGTCGAATACATTTATTTAACATTTTATCAAGTTTTTCTTTGCTTATCTCAAATGAAAACTCGTATGTTAATGGATCATCATCCAAAACCGATTCTATACAACCTACGGGTGTTCCGAATGGATGTATTCCCTTAGACAAGTCACGCTGAATGCAATCGAATAACCCAGAATGATACAAAAATGTCATCAACGTAAGGGAAGCCTTTTCGAACAAGCTATTTACATTACCGCCGAATTTAATTATGCATTCTGATATAAATTTTCCGGCAAAAATTAAACATTCTAAAATTAAGGTCTGATAACAATCATGATTGTGCCACGAAATGGGTGCGAAAGAGTTTTTGTTATTTATTAACAAATTTTTAATTCGTGGCGACACCGTTTCGGATTTTACAATTTCTTCCAATTTTTCTTTTAATATGGAAATCGCGTCTTCGACAGTATTAACAACTGAAATATCAAAATGGATAATTAGGGGAGAAGGAATTAAAAAGTATTCTTTAAAAAGTCTTAAAATTGAAAGACCCATAATGTGTTCCCTGGCTTTGTATGATGGATCTTTTATGTGATTTATTTCATCAATCAACATTTGATTATTTAATTTTTCCCAATTTGACATGCGAACACATAGTGCAAATAATCGGTGGAAAATATTCATAAGATTATCATGATAGTTTAAAAAATCCAAAAAATCTTCCAAATTTTTTTCCATGATGAAAATAAATTATGAATTAAAGATTGATATGAAACTTTTATCATATTTATATACACAGATTGCATTTATATTTAAAAAAAAAAAAAAAAAAAAATTTTTTTTTTTTTTTTTTTTTTTTTTTTTTTTATTATTCTGAATAATAACCAGAATCATTTTCTTCTTCTTCTTCAATTCCTACTATTTCTTCAGGATATCTCCAAATAGGTATTCTATTAATATTTGGTAAAGACATTAAGAATTTTCGATATTTGGAAAAACGCTTAGGTTGATAATTTGCATAGAAATATTCATCATAACATTGCTTAATCTTTCTTTTTCGGCTATTCATTTTTGTTTGTCAAAATGATCGATTCTTATTCTTTCAACTATATTTATAAAATAAATTAATACTAAAAAAAAAAAAAAAAAAAAAAAAAAAAAAAAATTTTTTTTTTTTTTTTTTTTTTTTTTTTTTTTAATAACAATATTTGAATAATTCAAGAAAATAAAAGTTATCCGATTACTTTAATATTGCCGCGATGATACATCATAGTTGCAACTTCTATGCCTGGACAAGGGTAAGGTAACAATTTTGATCGTACGTGAGAATGATAAACTTTCGGGACACTTTTTATCTCTTTTATAGGCAATACAATTTTTTTTACATAAGGATAACCACAAACATTTTTGAAAAATCGATATTGTGAATGTCCTCGAACATACAGAGTAGGAGAAATCAGTTTGTTAGGTGAAATATGTTCGAGTAATTCTTTCAACCATCTATTAGGTTGCAATTTTTTTTCGTAAATCATACGTGAAGAAATAGGAGGGAAAACTGATTTGGGATCGTTTACTAAATTTTTATTGTTATAAAAACGATCCTTGTTAAATACTCTCGATTTGGTGTTTGCTAAATCTCTTAAATTTAAACGATAATATTTGGGTAAAGGTGCTATTCGAAATATTTCTACTTTTTCCGGATGATTGCAGAAAGCAATTTCTAAAGGAAAATGAGATTTTCCATCTCTCATAGTTACCCAGAAAGCTTCGGCAAATAAAAATTTTTTTTCAAACATGATTTATTTTACCGAGTCGAAAATATTTTTCAACATGAAAATTGAAAAGAGAAATAGAATTATCCTTTATATATTTTATTTTTCAAAAAAAAAAAAAAAAAAAAAAATTTTTTTTTTTTTTTTTTTTTTTTTTTTTTTTTTTTTAATTTGGTTTGTAGCTTTCAGTCTTTAAATCCAACAATAAATCTTTTCCTAATGTTTTCCAATCTTTTTCACATCGAAATTCTTCACTATATATTTCACCTATCGTATACAATAAAGTTTCATCTATATTTTTAATGTCCGAATAATAATCTCCGTATTGTTGCAAATATCTTTCGGCATATTTTTGAGCGGCATCTACATAAAATTTTATTTGATCGTCCAACATTAAATCCGTTATTTTAGAGGCGTACCAACGTAAAAGAGCTAAAAATATCACACATGCGGAATGCGTTCCGGTTAGACTCGATATAGTTTCATTTTCATTAAAATAATTATATATTTTACGAACCCCATTGATATGTATTTCGAAATCTTTTCTCAAAGGAATTAAAACATTGGAAAGATAACATTTTAAATGTTTTGGTAAAAAACCTTTGAAACCATCCACGCCTAATATCATATAAATTTCTCTATCAAAAACGATAACGCCAGCCTCGCCCGAAATAATAGTGGTAGAAGTCGTATTCGTTTTTAACCATTTACTTAAAAGTTTCAACCATTCGGAGGTGTCTGCCGGAATGCTGGTTTTGGAAGCAAATAGAGTCAATAATCGATTTCGAAATGACAAATAAATATTGTCGTCATCTACCGATGAATAACCAATTATATCAATTATATCTTTCATCAATTCTCTACGATGAAAAGCTAAAGTTTCAAAAGGGCGACCTTCAATGACACGACGTACGAGATCTCGGATCAATAAATCTTTGATTTCATGAAGAACAGAATTTTTCGACGAGGGTTGCCGGATGAATGGTTTTGAAAGGAAGGGGCATTTGACGTTGGTATGTGGATGTACAAACGAGCGTGGGAGGGTTTTTACCCGAGTATTTTGATCGCAAGTATTCATTGACGATACCATCGGAGTTGATGACGCAGACGGGTCCATATTTATCGATTTCTGCTTCTCGAAACACTGTGCCATATTCGACTTGAACGTGATGTTTTTTAAATTTTTCAATCAACCAAAACAATGGTTTATTAGTTATTTTCAAAGTTTTTTGTAAATCTGCTTCCAAGTCAAATTTATATGTTTTAGTAATCAATATAACGTAATGACAAACGGGAGTTGAGATTCGATCATTAAGTTGTTCTGCTATCTTCCACTGTTGAAAAAGAACCATGTAAAATATTTTACAACAAAGTGTATATTTAAAATAATTTAATATAAATGCGTTAATCTACTTATTTTATACCTGAATTAAAAAAAAAAAAAAAAAAAAAAAAAAAAAAATTTTTTTTTTTTTTTTTTTTTTTTTTTTTTTTAATAATTTATATATTTGTCAGAAAATATTTTCGAAAATTAAATTTCCCTTCGCGTCCAAGATGTAGTTGTTTTCGTTTTTGAAAATTAATTAACCAATCTTTAATTAACAAATTAATTAATTTTTCAAAAACGAAAACAACTACATCTTGGACCCGAAGGAAAATTCAATTTTCGAAAATATTTTCTAACAAATATATAAATTATTTAAAAAAAAAAAAAAAAAAAAAAAAAAAAAAAAAAAAATTTTTTTTTTTTTTTTTTTTTTATAATAATTTTTTATTTTTAAATTTATATATTTGTCAGAAAAAATTTTCGAAAATTGAATTTTTCTTTGGATCCAAGATGTAGTCGTTTTTGTTTTTGAAAAAATAATTTTGGATTCAAATGAAAACTTATTTAAAAACTCTTTTTCCCAAAATTTGAAAATATGTAGTTCTCATAAATATAATCTTAAAATTAACAGAAAAAAAAATTTTCTAATTCTATATTAAAAAAATTATTATTTTAGAAAATATTATCTAATCCAAAATAGTTTTAATATATACTTTCTTTACCTAAAAATAATATCTGTAAGTTATAATTGATAAAATTCTCTTAAATTTAGTATTTATTTTTAATTATTTTTTTAAAGCATTGGAAAACGTTAAAACATAAAATACTAAATTTTTCTATTCTTAAAAAATAAAACAATACCAATATAAATGAACATTTTTTTTTATTTGTAGCCAATATTGGTAAAACATTTAATATAAAAAAATGGGTCGAACAAGACATTGTTAAAGGTAATTATAAGACAAAAAGTCTTTTTAACCATTAACAATGCCTTGTTCGACCCATTTTTTGTCATTTATTTGAAAAATACATATAAAATAATAGATATAAAAAATTGACAAATATTATTTGCAAAATAATTAAATTTTAAACAATTTCATAGACAATATGTAGTTTTCCTCATTATCTAATAAGTCCAGTTTTCTTTTCAGGTTTTTTATAGTATCAATTACTACATTTTTAGTATTAAAGTTTTTCGTTATTTTGAATTTATCTTCCATCCATATATCTGAGGAAAAATGTTCAAAGTCTTTTTTTTTCATCGATAAGTCTATGGGTTCAATATTTTGTTCTGGAACACTGTATGATGTTGATGCAATTGAAGTTGTCCCACTATAAGATGGATCGTTGTTATAGATGTCACCTTGTTGATAACTGGGTCTTGAGTACGATGGTGAGACAGGTAGTAATGTTGGGGAAATCGGGGAATATTCAGGAGAGGCAGGTGAATAGCCGGGTGAGGCAGGAGTATACTGCTGGGAAGTAGATGGATGCATTGGAATAGGTGTAACTGGAGGAGAGGCTGAAGAATGTCTATTTAAAAAAATGTATAATATAAGTAAAAAATTTTAAACATTTATTTTATCTAATATACAAATATAATGAAATTTAAGTTTTTTTTAAATAAAATATTATAATTTATATTTTGTAAATTATTTTCGAAAATATAATATCGACTAATAGAATTTTTTTATAATTTACTAAGTTTCTTGAAAAATTAAGTTAATAGATAATTTTCAATCAAAAATATAAATTTTTTAAAAGAAATTCTTAAAAAAAATTTTTAATATTAAAATTTTTTAAATAAGTAGAATTCGATAAAATTTAAATTTAAATATTTTAAAAGGTTACGCTAAGTTTTCTTTGAAAATTAGGTTTAAAAAATTAAATTTTTTTAACAATATGATGTTAATTTAATATTAAAAAACAAATTTAACCGTACATGTTACTGTTTTTTTAGAAATTAAAATAATAAATGATTTTTTTAGAGAAAATAAATTTAAAGTATAAATTAACATATATAAACGAAAAAAAATTTTCAGTAAAAACTATTAGAATAAAAAAGAAAAATACATACCTTTTATTTTTTTCATGCTCATTCAAATTTTCAATTTCCAAGTCATAACTCCTCAATTTCCCATAGATCAGCAGCCATTTCTGAAACGGTACTTGTGATCTTTGTTCTATTTTCACCAGAATTGCAGAAGGATCGCTGATGACCGCCGGAAATATAATAAAATTGGGGACTTCCCCGTACATAAACAAATAATAAATTTTATTGCGGTTTTCATAAATTTTCTTATTTTTTGCCGTTTCTTTTTCTTCTATTATCGCGGCCATCATTTGAGAGAAACTGATGCCACAAAAATTGTTCTTTCTCAAATAGATCGCGATACATGTCGGCAATAAATTAAAAAATTGCGTGTTTTCGTATTTGTTGACAAACGCGAATTCATCTTCGATTTGTAGTTTTCGCGCTAAGTCTAAAATGGAGAAATAGGGATTCCCGTTTATTGTGATTATCCCCACAATTTTTAGAAAATCTTCAAAGTTGAATTCAATAAACATGATTAGAAATACGCTTACGATTGAAAAAAATAACAGAAACGCGTAGACCTCTTCAGAAAGAATGAAATACTGAATCCGTTTTCTCTCCTTATATACTCTGAAAATGAGAGATAAAAAAAAAACAACACGCATCATGCCATAAAGATTAGATTTGACTTTTCTGACCCTGGGAAAAAAATAACCCGATTTCTTTTTAACCTTACTCACGTATCAAATACATAAACATTTTGAGAGGTCCATGTCTTTAGATAAGGTCACGTTGAGTGTTTCAGAAATATTATTGCTCAACCCATTTTTTATTCGATAACGCGATGACTTTTTGACCTAACCTTTCTGATTGGTAAAAGAAGGTTGTGCATGACAAAACAAAAAATCCTATTTTAAATGTAATCATTTTTTATTTATCAGACATATCGAGTACAAAAACATCTTAAGAGGGTCATGACATTAGATAAAGTCACGTTGCTTTTTATCAAGTGTTTTTAACCTCCTTTGAGTATTCCAGAAAATGTTATTACCCAATCTATTTTTTTGTTTCCTTATACTCAGATAATAAAGTGACCCTGACTTTTCTGATTGGGAAAAAAGAAAGGTTATACTTGATAAAGCAATTAAAAACTCAAGTGGTTCAAAGTATATTTTTCGATAAGGAGTTTAAAATTTATATCTTAATATAACATATTGACAAAACAAAACATTTTTTTCATTATTTGTTTTTCTCTAATTTAATATATCTTTTCCATATTTCTCATTTTTCATTTTTTTTACAATTAATTTTTAAGTCTCAAACATTTTATTGTTTTTTTTTAAAACATGCTATGTTGGTCAACGCTTTTTAGTTTGTTAAAATCTCTATAATGAATTCGATTTAATACAAAATGATATAAATTAATTTTCTTCAATTTATAATTTTTTACCAATGTCCTATTGTCGGGTTGAAATTGAAAAGTTTTCATTATAAAAAAAACTTATATTTAGAAATTTTTCATCATAATACATTTTACTTCCTATGTTTTTCCATTTTGCTTAAAAATTGAAACACTATAATGCTTAGTATATCAATCTCCTTAATTTTTTTAAATATTAAAATTAAACTACTAAAAAGTAATTAAATGGATCATTTCATTATTTTTTCGTGATAAGTATCAAAATTCCATAATTAGTTTTCAAAAATAATTTCATTTTAACCATATTTTTCGAAAGTTGGTTAAATTTGCAATAGTCAACACAAATGCTAAATCTTTATTTTTGAAAATTTACTTAATCTAATTAACGTTATAAATATATTTTCTTGAACATAAAAAAAAAAAAAAAAAAAAAAAAAAAAAATTTTTTTTTTTTTTTTTTTTTTTTTTTTTTTTTTTTTTAATCAAAATGGATAAAATGAAATATAAATATAATAAAATATAAATTAAATAAATATATTTATAATATTATTATCTGATTATCTTTTTTATTACAATGATATGGAAAGTAAATTCAAAATTCAAATTTTTCTTTCATTAAAATTCGCTTCATTTTCTACTTCGGGCTTCTGTTTATTTCTTTTAAGCAAAACATTATAATGTCCCTTATATCCATCTCCTTCATACAATAAATTTACCGATAATTTTTCTTTATCATTTACACCCAATACCGTAACATAAGACTGGTCATGAGAATAAAAAATAGTTATAAACATATTGTAAATTTTTTTGGCGGCATTTAATTCTACGCAATTACCGTATATTCC